>CP092871.1:98778741-98802159 GCA_030710605.1 Cordylochernes scorpioides
CTGAGAAGGTCCAAGTAGAGCTGAGTCTGATGGGACTTCTCCGGACAGGAATAGTGCTTGTAGTCCGGATCAATCTGGAACATGGCTTAAGGGTGAGAACTGTATCATTCTTCCCACCATGATTATCATAGCCTGTACCATGTATGTACTAGGGATAATTTTTTTTTCTAGCTTATCCCTAGTACACGTGGTACAGGACATGATAATCATGGTGGGTAGAAGAAGGTGACTGTTTTTACTGTAAGTGCACCACATGTCTACACATGTGAAAAGCAGTTCGACTTTTGCACTTACAAATGTGCCAGAGCCCCATTTGGTTACTTGCACTTGCTGGTGGGGTTGGACTTTTGCAAGAATGGGGGGCCATCGGAGCTTTTTTTTTTTTTAATTAAGAAAAAAAGTGTCCAATGTGGGAATCAAACCCGGGTCGTAGCGGTCGAAAACCAACGGTTTAGACCATCCTTCCACCGACCCCTTCTCTTTTCCTTACTGTGATGATGAAAAATATTGTTAGTGTCTGGTTTATCAGTGGGGAAACTTTCCCAGAGATTTTACTAATTTAATCTACCAGACTGCTATAAGAGCTTTGATACTGTATCGAACAATTCTACTTATATATCTGACAATGAAGGATGGAATCTTAATTATGGTATTTTAGCAAACTATGATAAAGCACAATTTAGATTATAGATTATACAGTTACGAGCGTCTTTCCTAATCATACAGCCGACTTTGTCACCGTTTGCTTTTATTGGTTGGCTACGGTCACGCCACCTTTGCCCCCCCTGCCGGCGGCGCACACCCGTTGGCTGCCGGCGAGCACGTGACTTCCCTGTGCGCGCGCATGGCGGGCGGTAGGCTATAGTTATTAACTAACATATGCAATTAATTAAGGCGCCAATTTAGGATTGTAACAAATAGTATTTGAATCAAAACATTCAATTGGGTAAAACACGGGCGTTGCCCGGGTCATTCGGCTAGTAGATTATAAACATAAGATAATAAGACCACAATTCCCAATAAATAAATTGTGTGCGACATTTTGATAATAATGCTGGTAATAATGGTAACCAAAACATCACACACTATTTTTTAATTTAGTCTTAATACCTTGTGTTTAGAAAACTATGGGCATTGGCTTTTAGGACGGTGGAAACTCCGCCTTTGCCGGTCCCAAGCCTGGATGAAAAAGGAGGAGGGGGAGCAGTAACAAGCTCACTAAAAAACCTGGGCTCAGCTGGCCCGGCTGATAGAACCCTGTAAGGGCTCCTAATCCAGGGATACAGGATGAGCAGCATTTGTACTCCATGTAAGGAGTGGCTGAACATGGTGTCTGTTCCTCATGTCAGAGACAGCCATTTCTTTTGGAGATAAGTCGGCCTGCTACTGAGTAGTACTCCCAGTCTTAATGACAAAGGCATATGCATTTTACTTCACCCAATCATTTGAGATAAGAAAGAAGAGTACAGTGGACAGGCCTATATTTTTCACCCCAGTAAGGACTGTAGAAAATTAATTTAAATAAAAATATAATTAATGCTATAAATGGTTGTATTTCATATAATCAGTCAAATGACAAGGTACCTGGCTACAGAAGATTTCATTATCCACCATTGGACAGTAGAAGGATGGGAATCCTTGTTTCTTGAGCTGGTCATTGTTTTCTTCAGCAATTTCCTCAGTGGAGTTGACAGACCATCTGGAAACACAGCACAATTTGAGAAGAATACTTTTTTTTGTTACAAAACTGCAGAAGATCCATCACTGACAAACCAAGCCCTATCATCAATAATTTCTACCATTGCTGGAAGGTCTGTCAAAACAGAAAATATATTAAACACAAGGTAATAAGACCAAATCCAAATAAATAAATAGTGTGTGACGTTTCGGTAACAGTATTGTTACCATCTTCAGACAAAAATACTGAATCCCTGGTAACAGTGCTTTTACCGAAACATCACACACTATTTATTTGGATTTGGTCTTATTACCTTGTGTTTATAATCTATAATCCAAATTGTGCTTTATCATAAAGATAAATAGTATAGGATAAGACACAATTTGGATTATAGATTATAAACACAATGTAAAATGACCAAGTCCAAATAAATAAATAGTGTGTGAGGTTTTGGTAACAGTATTGTTACCATCTTCAGACAAGATAGCAGATAAGAAGAAGATAGTTATCTAAGAACTCGAAAATATTATTCTTAGAATTAGAAGTAGAAAAAACCCTCTTGTATATATGATGGTATATATGATACACTGTATTTGGTGATTCTTGATAAGGCACAATTTGGATTATTCTATATACAGTTACGAGCGTCATTCCTTATCTCCTAATCAACAATCAGTCATCAGTTTTCATCTCTGTCACCGTTTGCTTTTTTTTTTGGAATGGCGCTCTCCTATTGGTTGGCTACGAACACGCCACCTTTGCCCCCCCCCCACTCGCTATTTCGTCTTTGTAACTATTGTGTTGGAGCGGGTCACTCCTTAAATAAATGCATATATTAGATAATATCCAAATGGAATCCTCTCCTTCTTTTTCCCAGTAAGAGACGCCTACGGAAGCCAACAGTACATAGACAGATAAAGCACATAGGCTATAGTTATTAACTAACATATGCAATTATTTAAGGCGCCAATTTATAATTGTAACAAATAGTATTTGAATCAAAACATTCAATCGGGTAAAACACGGGCGTTGCCCGGGTCATTCGGCTAGTAGATTATAAACACAAGGTAAGACCAAATACGAATAGATAAATAGTGTGTGACGTTTCGGTAACAGCATTGTTACCATCTTCAGACAAAAGTACTGAATGGTAACAACGCTGTTACCAAAATGTCACACACTATTTATTTGGATTTGGTCTTACCTTGTGTTTATGGTGATCCTTGTTTGGTGAAAGTGAGCTCTCAGTTGAGATTTGCTCCAGCTCTCTGTGAGAAACTTACCTCAGAGCTCCCTTCCAGAACTGTGGGGCACCGAAGGAAGACATCAAGGACTTGGCTGTTGATGTTAGCATCTTCTCCCCGGTTCTCCAGATCCTGCGGTCCTGTCACCAACCATCATGTCGTCAAACATATCCCCAAATATAATGCCATCAAATACCCAGCAGGATGCCAAAGATCATAGCACGCCATCTGTTATGAAAATTCGAAACTATTATTGATGCGTATGAGTCTTTTTTTAAAAATATAAATTAAACAATTTCAACTGCCCTTATTGCAATGGAAAAATTAATGGGAGGGCCTGGCTCATCAGTGGTGAACCCTACCAGTAGTAGATTAAACTGGCGAAACTGCTGGGAGGGTTCACCACTGATGAGCCAGGCCCTTCCATGAAATTGTTTAATTTGAAAAATTATAGACAGGTCACTTTTATGGTAAATCGCATCATACTATGTATTTAAAATCGGGCGCTATAGAGAGGGATGTGCTATTTAGAGGGGGCGCTATAGACAGGTTTAACTGTAGTTTCGAATTTTCAAACTCAATTGTACCTAATCACACACCAAAGAGAAGCTGCTGTAATAGACCAAAAATTCAGCAATTTTTTACCATTCTCTTGGAAGGAGAGGGGGAATTGTTGACAGGAGGTTTCACAATATCAATGCCAAGTTCATCCTCGAGCCGTGTGGCCAGATCATCTCCCACTACCACCCGGACTTTCTTACACTTCATCTGGACACCAATCACAACATTCTTTAATCATTAAGATACTGTTGTAGGTGATCATCTTAGAAATTCCTAAGAGAAAATATGTAAATTGTTCTAGCTGTTTGATTTAGAAGTTGTGTATGCAAATTTATTTTTGTAAAAAGATTTTTTTTTATTAGATATTTTGTATATCTAAAAACTTGTATGTTTTTTTTTTTTGCTTATCCCTAGTACACGTGGTACAGGCCATGATAATCATGGTGGGTAGAAGTTAGGGACTGCTTTCACTGTAAGTGCACCACATGTCTACACATGTGAAAAGCAGTTCGACTTTGCACTTACAAATGTGCCAGAGCCCCGTAAAAACTTGTATGTGGAGAATAGATGTTTCTTAGAGTTGCTTTTTAAGAGTAAAAGAATGTGGAAGCTAAGTGTAATAATGATAAGTTACAATTTGGATTATAGATTATAAACACAAGGTAATAAGACCAAATCCAAATAAATAGTGTGTGACATTTCGGTAACAGTGTTGTTTCCATCTTCAGACAAAAGTACTGAATCCACATTTAATATCATGTTATAAAGTTACATTATATTTCTACTGCCCTACTGCAATGTTAATACAACAGATGACTATAGCTTGAAGCATGTTATATTTGATGAAATAAACAAAATCTGAGTCTTTTAACAAATGATCCAATTAGAGTCATTAAGTAATCATACCTGAACTTCAAGTTCCGCGCAGGTCTTGAGTACGTCCAACAAATGGCTGGCACTGCAGTAAGCCGCAGCAAAACTCAGGCAGGAGTGTCTGCGCAACATCAACCATCACAGCTTTGGAGATAATTCCACAGCTAACATGTACGCTGGGAAAGTTTAATGGGGATACTTCCTGTGATTAACTCAGCCTTTGCCGGTCCCAAGCCCGGATGAAAAAGGAGGAGGGGGAGCAGTAACAAGCTCACTAAAAAACCTGGGTTCAGCTGGCCCGGCTGATAGTACCCTGTAAGGGCTCCTAATCCAGGGATACAGAATGAGCAGCGTTTGTACTCCATGTTAGGAGCGGCTGCACATGGCGTCTGTTCCTCATGTCAGAGGCGGCCATTTATTTTGGAGCTAAGTCAGTGGCCTGTCACTGAGTAGTGCTCCCAGTCTTAATGACAAAGGCATTCTATTTCACCCAGTCATGATGGTTGTCGAACAGACACCATCAAGGGTCACAACTTGATACCCTAATATGATTGAGTGGAGATAAGAAAGAAGGAGACTTCCTGTGAAAAACTTAGACAAAAGGTGATAAGGCACAATTTGGATTATAGATTATAAACACAAGGTAATAAGACCGAATTCAAATAAATAAATAGTGTGTGACGTTTCGGTAACAGCATTGTTACCATCTTCAGACAAAAGTCAATACATTCATTACTTTTGTCTGAAGATGGTAACAACGCTGTTATCGAAACGTCACACACTATTTATTAATTTGGATTTGGTCTTATTACCTTATGTTCCACAAAAGGTATAGATGGAAATTTTGCTGAGAAGATAATAATATATATAAAAATAAAGGTCACCTCTCCCGTCAAAATAGATGTCATCTATTGCCCGTTGCTGCAAACTAGTAGACTCGGGTCGGTGATAAAGCCTCAACACCAGCTTTGGCAAACTGAGAAAGGTCTGGAGACCATGGTTTTAGGCTAATTGCCCTTGTCAGTCCAGGGCGGCTTTTTCCCATGAGAGACCCAGGTTACCAGCAAGACACTTCTTTGCCAAAGTGTGAAGACTTCATTTCGAACCCTTAATGGACATTAACAACAACAAAACTGTATAGGGTTGACTTGATAAAAATCATGAAAGGATTTTGCGGGGGGTCGGTGGAAGGCTGGTTAAACCGTTTGGTTTTCGACCACTACGACCCGGGTTCGATTCCCGCATTGGACACTTTTTTTTCTGTTTAAAAAAAAAAATGCTCCAATGGCCCCCGATTCTTGCAAAAGTCCAACCCCACCAGCGAGTGCAAGTAACCAAACGGGGCTCTGGAACATTTGTAAGTGCAAAGTCGAACTGCTTTTCACTTGTGTAGACATGAGGTGCACTTACAGTAAAAAGCAGTCGCCTACTTCTATCTACCATGATTATCATGGCCTGTACCACGTGTGTATGAAAGGATATATTTGTGCAATATTTGAGAATGAAAAAAAAAGAAAAACAACATTTAGTTGGTATTTATTCCAATAGGTGGCACTCTACAACCTTTAAATATCCATTTGAGAAGTTATAATTATGAAAAAAAAAAAAAAAGTCTGAACAAAAATTTCATCTCAAGCAAGGTTTGCATTGAATAGAGGTGAAACTATGGAGGAATTACCTAGCATCAAGATCAGCGAAGGATGATTCCATTCCCAGCTGGTGGCAAATCTTCCAACCATCCTCGTGGCCATCTTTGATGATTTGTTTACAGGTCTGGTAGCAGCCGGAGTAGTCTTGTTTCTGGAGCATCATTGCATATGTCAACATCACAACAAGGTGGAAGGATGGTCTAAACAATTGGATTTCAACCGCTACGACCCGGGTTTGATTCTCGCATTGGGCACTTTTTTCTAATTGAAAAAAAAAAAAAAAATGCTTCAATGGCCCCATATTCTTGAAAAAAGTCCAACTTCACCAGCGAGTGCGAGTAACTAAACAGGGCTCTGGCACATTTTTAAGTTCAAAGTCAAACTGCTCTTTTCACACTGGGGGAGCAGTAACAAGCTCACTAAAAAACCTGGGCTCAGCTGGCCCGGCTGATAGTACCCTGTAAGGGCTCCTAATTCAGGGATACAGGATGAGCAGCGTTTGTACTCCATGTTAGAAGCGGTTGCACATGGCGTCTGTTCCTCATGTCAGAGGCGGCCATTTCCTTTGGAGATAAGTCAGCCTGCCACTGAGTAGTGCTCCCAGTCTTAACGACAAAGGCAGACACATTCTACTTCACCCAGACATGATCTCAAACTTTACAAGCTTGATACCCTAATATGATTGAGTGGAGATAAGAAAGAAGAAGAAGAAGACATGTGTAGACATGTGGTGCATTTATAGTAAAAGCAGTCGCCAACTCCTACAAACCATGATAATCATGTAAGTGTACCACGATTACTTTCTATGAAGTCTATTATACTTTGCTTGCTCAGATTCCAACATAATCATCTACCATATTTTGATTCCAAAGACCGTTGTAAGAGATCAGTTAAGAGAAGTAGTATAAACCTTTAATTCTCAACAGACATGACCCGGGAACGAATCCCATATTGGGCACTCTTTTAAGAAGAAAAAAAATTGCTTCAATCGCCCTCGATTAATGCCAAAAGTCCAACCTGACCAGTGAGTACAAGTAACTAAACATAGCTCTGTCATACTTGTAAGTAAGAAAGTTCAATTATTTTTGACCCATAAGCTTCTTTTTAAAAATGATAAGGTACAATTTGGATTATAGATTATAAACACAAGATAGTAAGACCAAATACAAATAAATAGTGTGTGACGTTTCTGTAACAGTGTGGTTACCATCTTCAAACAAAAGTACTGAATGATCATGATAAATTAGTACTTTTGTTTGAAGATGGTAACAACGCTGTTACTGAAACGTCACACACTATTTATTTGGATTTGGTCTTATTACCTTGTGTTTCTTCTTTTTAAAAAAAATATCTTCTTCTTCTTTCTTATCTCCACTCAATCATATTAGGATATCAAGTTGTGACCCTTGATGGTGTCTGTTTGACAACCATCATGACTGGGTGAAGTAGAATGTCTTTGTCATTAAGACTGGGAGTACTACTCAGTGGCAGGCCGACTTAGCTCCAAAAAAAAAATGGCCGCCTCTGACATGAGGAAGAGCGGCCATGTGCAGCTGCTCCTAACATGGAGTACAAACGTTGTTCATCCTGTATCCCTGGATTAGGAACCCTTACAGGGTACTATCAGCAGGGCCAGCTGAGCCCAGGTTTGTTAGGGAGCTTGTTACTGCTCCCCCTCCTCCTTTTTTTATCCGGGCTTGGGACCGGCAAAGGTGGAATAATGTAGTAAAAAGGGGGGCAGTATAAAATTATTTCATTTTAAAAAGAAGCTTACGCATCAAAAATAATTTTTAACTTTCTTATTACAAATGACACACTAATACACCATAATACTTGTAAGTGCAAATCTTGAACTTCCTTCTACATGTGTACACATGTGGTGCCCTTACAGTAAAAGCATTTGACACCTGCCATTCACCATGACTATCATGGCTTGTACCACGTATGTACTAGGGATAAAAAAAAAATTAGGTGTCATTAACCCAAACCTTAAACAGAATCTAATTGTGAGGTGAGAAATTGGGGTGAAAAAGAAGAATACTTAAAGTATACTCTGTGGTGTATTTTTAAAATGTACACATACACAGATCAGGGATTACTAAGACCATCATTGTGGGAGATTGTAAAACTGTGGACCACTCACATGGAAGGAAGCCTCTGCTACCAAGGACAGAACCAGTCCCTCCCTCTGGTGGCCATCGGAACTGCAGATCCTTAGCAACTGGGCCAGTCGTAGGAGCTGAAAACATTCCCTTAGTGGTTAACTACTCTATGAAAACACATTGCAGCAATATAACCATAGTGGACACACATAAGCATATTAGTAATAAGATACAATTATAAACACAAGGTAATAAGACCCCTAATCCAAATAAATAAATAGTGTGTGACATTTCTGTAACAACATTGTTACCAAAACGTCACATACTATTTATTTATTTGGATTTGGTCTTATTACCTTGTATATACATAAGAATAATAGATATAAATCAAAGGGGGTCAATGGATGAATGGTCTGAACTATTTCCAACAGCTTTGACCTGGGTTCAAATCCTGCATTGGGAATTTTTTTCTAAAAAAAAAAAAAAAGCTTCAATAGTCCCCAATTCTTGCAAAAGTCCGAGGGCGAGTGTAAATAACCAAACGAGGCTCTGGCACATTTGTAAGTGCAAAAATTCGAACTACTTTTCACATGTGTAGACATGTGGAGCACTTTAGCTGTTTCCCATTCCTGCATTGAGTCTATCCCTACAATTGAATGCAAGTTTCCAAAGGGAATTACACAATTTGTAAATCCAGTAGAACACCTCTCTGTGATGGACAACACCAAGTTGCAGAGCAATAGTGTCCTTTAAAGAGAGCTGTAAATTCCCCCTTTGCCGTTCCCAAGCCCTGTTGAAAAAGGAGGAGGGGGAGCAGTAACAAGCTCGCTAAAAAAACCTGGGCTCAGCTGGCCTGGCTGATAGTACCCTGTAAGGGCTCCTATTCCAGGGATACAGGATGAGCAGCGTTTGTACTCCATGTTAGGAGCGGCTGCACATGGCATCTGTTCCTCATGTCAGAGGTGGTCATTACTTTTGGAGCTGAGTCTGCCTGCCACTGAGTAGTGCTTCCAGTCTTAATGACAAAGGCAGACACATTCTACTTCACCCAATCATGATGGTTGTCAAGGCTCTACAAGCTTGATACCCTAATATGATTGAGTGGAGATAAGAAAGAAGAAGAAGAAGAAAGAGAGCTGTTCTCTTATTGGAGAGTTTTTCTAAAAGTTAAAATGGTAATTATGGCTGTTATAAAACTGTCCTTTGTAGAGAGGTGTTTTCTAGCGACAGTGTCCTCTCATGGAGTATGTTCTATTGTCTGCTTTTCACATGAGTAGACATGTGGTACACTTACAGTAAAAGCAGTCACCAATTTCTACCCACCATGATTATCATGGCCTGTACCACGTGTACAAGGGATAAGCAAAAAAAAAAAAGTTCTATTGCATAAGGGTTCACAGATTCTGAATGTACTGTATAACTATTGTACAATGAAGAACAATAACAAAAAAGTAGAGGACTCACTTTAGGCAGAGCCTTGCTTGGTCTCTGAGCCAACTTCCCCTGCAGAGCTTGTCTCAGCAGAGCCAGTCTGTCTTTGCACATCCTCACTGCACACATGCAGCTTCACATGTAGAGAAATGTAAACAAGGAGGGTAGATTCTCCTCCAGTCACATCTATATACTTACATACTACATTTGAAAGTATACAACAAGGTACACACTCTTGTTCTAAATAACATGTATTTCTTGTCTACATGTGACCCTGTTGTTGTTTCTAATGCCCTTGTGTAAAGATTACACAAATTCCATGAGTTCATGCTCCTCGAGCTGTTTTATGATAAGCAGCAGCCTTTCCCAAATTTACTACATCTAATGCAAGTCAAAATGCGACCCTACTTTATATATGTGCATACAATATAAAGTGTTTCCGAATTCGAAGAATTATTGGTCGAAAGGTTTTCAGCCGATATTTCGGCATTCTTTGCTAATACATTGCCGGAAACAGCACCAGCCTGTTTCCCATCATATTGGCTAACCGCCAATACTGAAAACATATTTGTAACTTCCATCCTCTCGCCCTTCATGCCCGATGGATGCGAAGCTCGCGCGCTGCATAAATATAATAGAAAATAAAGTGGCGGGAGGATGATACTCATGTACCTAGAGAGACACCTCTCCCTTTAATGATTCATCAGAATGATACAATATGTACCTCACCCCAGTAAAAAAACTTCACTATTGGGGATAAAGAATGAGCCCCAACACCAGTTTTGACAAATTCAGATAGATCGGCTTTTGTCTGAATTTGCCAAATTGGTGTTGTGGTTCATTCATAATTATTACTAGTCTTCTTCTTTCTTATCTCCACTCAATCATATTAGGGTGTCAAGCTTGTAGAGCTTGAGACTTATGAAAAAGAGATTTGACAACCATCATGACTGGATGAAGTAGAATGTGTCTGCCTTTGTCATTAAGACTGGGAGCACTACTCAGTAGCAGGCCGACTTAGCTCCAAAAGAAATGGCCGCCTGTGACTTGAGAAACAGATGCCATGTGCAGCCGCTCCTAACATGTATCCCTGGATTAGGAGCATTTACAGGATACTATCAGCCGGGCCAGCTGAACCCAGGTTTTTTAGTGAGCTTGTTACTGCTCCCCCTCCTCCTTTTTCATTATTACTAGTAAAGGTTTTCAGAGTTCAAGGTAATAAGACCAAATCCAAATAAAAAATAAATAAATAGTGTGTGACGTTTCAGTAACAATGCTGTTACCGAAACGTCACACACTATTTATTTGGATTTGGTCTTATTACCTTATGTTTATAATCTATAATCCAAATTGTGCCTTATTATTACTAGCAAAGTTTTTCAGTTATTGTCTAAATCCTGATATACATGCTATAATAGGTACAACTTTCACAAGTTTTGTCTATGAGTGTATATATGCAAACAAGAAACACACAGCCCTTGGCAGAGCTGACTGCTATAGGGCGCGTCCCCAGGTGGCGGATAGGGGAACGACCTTCAGATATGAAGGCCAGCTGCGAAACAAGCAGAATAACTCTGACGAATAAGCAGTCGCGGACCAACAGCAGCATTGTTAGAAGAGGAGTAGACCTCTTTAAAAATCCTGACTTCAACTGACCCAGTTGATAGACCTCAGCAAGGGTCCCACTCCAGGGATACGGAGGAGCTGTGTCTGTACTCATGTTAGAGTCGGCAGCAAAGGCGTCTGCTTCCATGTTAGGAACGGCCTCAAACTACAGGCAAAGTCAGACTTTCACCAAAGTGTGCCTGGATCATGGTGCCATGATCAACGAAAGCTGCACCCCTATACCCCATTCCATGAGATCAGATGTTGATTTGCATGCTGCATCGCCCGTCGCGCAGAATAAACAGGGGCGCGTTCAGGACTTAGGTAGAGGGTTCTGTCCGATAAGTATAATACAGTCTCCACAAACTTCACACTTTGCAACTTCCAAGCAATTGAGCATTCTGCAGTGCAACATAAATGGATTGTGCTCAACAGCAACAAAAATAAAATTAGAAGAAATAATGGAAATAGCTGAAAAACAAAAGATACAAATTATAGCCCTACAGGAAACCAAATTAAATGAAAAGTACAATCTCAAATATAAAAACTACAATATCCTCAGAAAAGACAGAAATAAAGAAGGGGGTGGCCTTGCATTTTTAATCAAGAATTTGTACTATGAAGACATAGCTATTAATATTCCAAACACATCAGACCTCGAAGCCCAAGGTATCAAAGTCTACCTCAATCAAAACAAAACCATCAACATATTCAATATGTATCACCCACCAAACAATAAACTTATTGACGATGGAACAATGGCTCAATTTCTTACAGACAACACTATTATTGTAGGTGACCTTAATGCCAAACATCAACTATGGGGATGTTCCACGCCAAACCCAAGAGGCAAAATACTTTCAAACTTATTTGACGACAATGCCTTCATGTGCTTAAATGATGGGAATCCTACCCACCATTCCTACAGTTATAATACCGCACAAGCCCTTGATATAAGTTTCTCCAGTCCTGACATTTTCCACAAATGCAAATGGCAAATATTAAAAAGTATTGGAAGTGATCATTTGCCTATTTTGATAGAAATTAGCACCAAGACCAAAACCAGCTCAATTAAAGAAAAATTCTGGAATTTCAAAAAGGCTAATTGGAATCTTTACCAGCAAAACACCAATGAAGACTTTAGAAAAGCACCCACTAGAATAAAAGATCTGGAACAAAATTGGATATCTTTCAAAAACACCATTATTAAAGCAGCCAAAGTTTCAATTCCAAGAGGTAATATTAAGAAATGGATTCCAAATTATACACACCAGGCAAAAGATATTCAAACACTTATAACTAATAGAAATGAACTACAAAAAAAGTACACCCAAAACCAAACAAATTGTAGAACTGAACTGAACATTGTGAATGCAAAAATAAAAAGATTATACGTAAATATGAAAAGGGAAAAATGGAAACAAACTTGTGAAAACCTGAACCCAAGAAACCCAAATACAAAACTTTGGCATTTGGCAAAACAAATTGACAGAGCCCAGCCACAAACTGAAAACACAAATATGATTAAGAATATAGATGGTACCCCAGCAACTAATGACAAAAATGCTGCTAATCTTTTAGGTAATTCATATCAAATAAGTAGTAAAATCAAATTTGAAATAAAAGATAAGAAAGTTGAAAAAAAGGCCCGCAAGATTATCCATGACTGTAAAAACGTCACTAGCACTCATAATATTTTCCATGAAAAAATCAATATGAAAGAGCTAGATTATGCATTAGAAAACACTGACCTGAACAAGACTCCTGGGCCAGATGGAATCCATGGCCAAATGATATCAAACTTGGGCAAAAATGGCAAAGAAAAACTTCTTGATATTTTCAATAACTCCTGGAAAACTGGAAAATTGCCTCAAGACTGGAAAACTGCAACAATAATTCCTATTAAAAAACTTGACAAAACTGCTGATGACCCAAAAAACTACCGACCTATCTCCCTCACAAGTATTTGCTGCAAATTAATGGAAAAAATTATACTCAGACGACTTACCTACCACCTTGACACAAGAAATCTCTTACCAGAAGAACAATATGGATTTAGGAAAGGACATGGGACAATAGACCAACTCTTATTTTTCACACAAAAGGTGAAAGATGCACAAAACAGAAAACCAACTAACCACACAATAGCTGCTTTTTTAGACCTTACACAAGCTTTTGATAAGGTATGGAAAAACAAGTTAATTACAAAATTATACAAACATTTCAAAATTGATGGAAAAGCTATCACTTGGATAAATGATTTCCTTAAAAATAGATACATCAGGGTCAAATATAATGGCACTCTATCTAAAACCTTCAAATTGTACCAAGGATTACCACAAGGATCAGTCCTTAGCCCAACTCTCTTCACCCTATTTATTGCAGGCATAGAAGAAAAAATTTCACATAAAACCAATATTGGACTTTTCGCTGATGACATTATTCTATGGAGCAGCAATACTAACTGGAAAAAAGCTGAAAGAGATTTGAACAAGACTCTTTTCCACCTAGAAAAATTTGCTAATAAACATAAATTAGAATTTAACCCCCAAAAATCTGAAACCAGTCTTTTTACTACCGATAAGAAACTATACAAAATAAGACCAAAAATTATTCTGAAAGCACAACAATTGCAATATAATAAACATCCTAAATATTTTGGCTACACCCTGGATCCAGAAATTAACTCCAGTAAACATATTGAAGAAATTATTAGAAAAGGAAGAGACCGACTAAAAATCCTGAAATATATTTCAGGAAGAGAGTGGGGAGCCGATGCAACCACACTAAAATTAACTTACACATCTCTAATTAGACCTATCCTGGAATATGGATATCAAATCTATGGTACAGCATCTGAAACAAATCTAAAATCACTGGAAAGGATACAACTAAGTGCAGCTAGAATTATTACAGGTCTTCGAAATACCTGCCCTAACGATATTGTACTTTACGAGGCAGACATTATGCCCTTAAAGGATAGAAGAAGCTATAATCTGCCAAAATATATAAACAAAATCAAGAGTTATGGAAACAAGCACAGAACTTCCAAGTACATACTTAATTGGGAATCCAATTTAAGACTCAAAAAAGAAGGCCCTCTACACCTGGCCAAAAGAAATGAATTTTTAAAATATAAAGTGGAAAAAAATTATTTAGTAGAAAAAATTTCTCCATGCAAACCACTACAAAATGTTATTTTTAATGCCACTTTAAATGAACCCACCAACAAACAATACCAAAATCCAGAATACTTAAAACGATTATCATTAGAAATAATTAATAACATTCCTAAAAATGCAATAACTATCTATACCGATGGTAGCAGAGACGAGCTAGGACACACTGGCAGTGGCTGTCTCATCAAAACCACAAATGGCATTGAGAAAATGAACAGAAGAAACCCAGATTTTTGCTCAGTCTTCAGATCAGAACTTATAGCCATCTATGAAGCCTTAAAATCCATCAGAAATACTAATTATCAAGATATCTGGATTCTTACTGATAGTAGAAGTGCCATACAACACTTGAGTCACACAGGGGAACTCAGAGACAAAGTAAGCAGGAACATAATTGGTTATCTCCAAAAACTCTCAAAAACCTCAAAAATTCACCTTCAATGGATACCCTCACACGTTGGCATTGAAGGCAATGAAGCTGCTGATGTGCTAGCGAAAAAAGGTACAAAAGAACCCTTGCCACAGAAAAATAAACTTACTTTTAAAGAAATAGAAACAATAGCCAAAACAAAAATAAACAAGAACTGGAGGATCCCACCTAAGCACAGTTGGTACAGTGGAGTGAACCCAGGAGGAGCTCTGAACATCAGAAATAGACAGCATCAAACAACACTAACAAGATTTAGAACAGGCCATCTCAAGCCATTGAAGATAGAAAATAATAACAAAATTTATCCCACTTGCCCAAAATGTAGTTTGGTACCTGCAGCTCCAGAACACATTTTGACTTGCATTAGATGCACTAAACAGGACCTTTGGGAGAGGCCGCTGCTCATCATAAAACAGCTCGAGGAGCATGAACTCATGGAATTCGTGTAATCTTTACACAAGGGGATAAGAAACAACAACAACAACAACAGAAACACACATTTCCATATCAACACAATGAAGATACTGCAATGAGATAAGAGGGGTACAGGAGTTTACAATCCTCCGAGATGACTCAGCTGACCTTGCAAGGGCAGGATCTCCACCCCAAACTCATGGAGGAGTTCAAGGGACATCACCAAGTCCTGTTCTTCTGTAATCTCCCTGTCATCTTTCTCTTTGATCAGATCCAGGCAGGTTCTGCACAGACAGCAGCTGAATGATTGTACTGATGGGAGAACATAACATTGTTGGCATTACACTTCCTAAATAAAGTGTAATTTCGAACCACAAGGTAATAAGACCAAATCTCCAAAAAATGAATAGACCTTTTCATAGAGAGATGTCCTCTTTTACCAGAGAGAGCACCTATAGAGAGAGAGGGAGGTCTAAACCATTATAAACTAGAACTACCTCTCTCTATAAGACAACCCTTATATACAGAGTCAAAGTGTCCTTTAGAGAGAGGTCTGCTCTTACTGGAGAGTTACTATTTTTAATATGTTAAACACCTAAAAAAAAAATTCTTAAGAGCGTATTACATTTATTTATTATTATATCTTTGTTTAAAACTTAGTACAGTAGAACCTCCCTTTAGCGGACACCTCTCTATATAGGACAGTTTTCATTTGCAAAATTACCATTTTTAACAATATAGTAACTCTCCAGTAAGAAGACACCTCTCCCTAAAGGACACTTTGGCTATGCAATTAGGTGTACTTTACAGGGAGGTTCTACTGTAAATGCTTATAGTAAACTAGCTGAATATCATGAAAATGAATTTTATTTTAAAATATATATTCTTTGTTCAACTTTGATTTTCTGAAATTTCCACTAGCAGGAATGTCTATTATATGTAAAATCAATAAATTTTGCATTGGGAAAGTGTTTTGAGGTGTCTGCTAACATGAGTGTCCGGAAGGTTTTACTTTATTGTTATGTAGAATAAAAAAAAAAGGGCGCATTCCAGAATAGAATGTTTTGGAATGTTCTAGAGTGGTGTGGAGAAATCGGTGAGCAACTGATTGGCCAGTCTGGAGCGATTGCACAGGTCTTGGTGCCAGGTGCTTTCTGATTGGCTGACCAACCTTGAGTGTTCTGGAAAGATCTACTCCGGGATAAATAGGGATGAGGAACTCATGCCAGGAAGAAGAAGAATGAAGCTACGTGGTGGAATCCAAGCAAGCTGCTGTCTCAAGAGGTTGGACTGCTGCTTACCGCTGATGCCGGTGTACTTCTTGGAAGTTTCTAGAAGGTGTTCTACAAACTTCTGTCTCCTGTTCTACTCCTGCTGCTGTGCTCCTTCACTATGCTGCAGTTGGTGAATTTGTAACTGCTGTTTTCTTTAGTGTTATTTTATTTTGCATTCTTCTGTAATTCTTTTATTGATTAGGCATAAATAAAGTCCTAAAGATCCTTTGTACCCACGGAAGTTATTCTTTGTCAACCAACAACGCAACAGTATTATAAACAAACACAAAAAATACAAGCTATCAGAGGAGTTTCCATAATCCAGTGTTTATGTTGTTGTTGTTGTTTCTTATCCCCTTGTGTAAAGATTACACGAGTGTGGATCCAGTGTTTATGGATCATTCTTAGGTTTAAATTAAGAAGACTTATCTTTCAACTTACTTTCTGCGTATTTATAATAAAATATTTGACATTCACAGAATTTTATATCCTTGAATATATTAATAAGCATCAAATGTTTTTATCATGATGTTATAGTAGAACCTCCCTTTAGCGGACACCTCTCTACAAAGGACAGTTTTCATTTGAAAATTTTCCATTTTTACTATTGAGCAACTCTCCGGTAAGAGGACACCTCTCCCTAAAGGACACTTTGACTCTGAAATTAGGTGTTGTCCTTTACAGGGAGGTAGTTCTACTGTATAATGAAATTTGACTAAAAAAAAAACCTCATGATTTTCCTATTTTACATATAGTTATAAATTTACAAAAAAGAAAATAAAATAAAAAGAGGATGTACCTAGCAAGATCCATGCAAGGGTCATCCAGTTTGGCTGCAGAGTCGAAGTATTCCCGCGCAGCACTGAGGACCACACTCCTGGCTATGGGGAAAGGAAGTCTTTCATCCCCGGGCTCCTGGTCAGAAGACTGGCAGATTAGATCCTTAGTTAACTGGATGTTGGATTGTTGTCCCGCACAGAGCATTCCTTCCACCAGAATCTGCACAACATTTGTTGTTAAATAAGGTGAATAAGACTAAATTCCAAATAAATAAATAGTATGTAATTGTACTAGGATATTGTACTAGGATATTGTACTAGGATAAGGTGCATAAATTATGAAAAAGGCATCTCCTTATTGTGTAACTAAAAGTTGCTGATGGCTTGCTCCATCTATCGGAATAAATATCAACTATTCTCGTTGATTTTGAATTATTCCAGATATTGGCCAAATACCAATTCTTGATTAATCAAGAAAAGCTAACCAAGAATGGGTATTTGGCCAATTCTGGAATAATTAAAAATCAACGAGAATGGTTGATATTTATTCCGCAAGCCATCAGCAACTTTCAGTTGCACAATAAGGAGATGCCTTTTTCTTAAGTTAACAGAGTTGTTGCCATCATCAGATAAAAGTAATGAATGAGAAAATCTATTACAGCCTATTTTAAATAGTTGTTGTTGTTTCTTATCTGCTTGTGTAAAGATTACACAAATTTCTTGAGTCTATGACACTTGAGCTGTTTTATGATAAACAGCAGCCTCTCCCAAAGGCCCTCTGTAAAAATATTATAATAAAAAAATAAAAATGTTTATAATAATTTACATCACTTGAGGACGCTAAGAGATAATTAATGATAATATTGTGGCGAAAAAATAATTTATTATTTAATTTAATTATTCAATAATAATGATCGAAATATTTCTTTGCGTGTTTGCTCAAGATTCTCTAGCTGTAGATAGTTTTGTTGAGTTGTTGATAATTGTCTACTTGTCGTACTGACGCCATCAATAAATACTTTCACATCCCCAGATATACAAAGACTTGATTTTCTACGCTACAATATATAATATAATTATATAAGGCAAAGTCAGACTTTCACCAAAGTGTTGCCTGGATCATGGTACCCATGATCAATGAAAGCTGTACCCTTAACCCCCATTAAATGATATCACTTATGGAATCTGTGTAATCTTTGCACAAGGGGATAAGAAACAACAACAAGTTTATGATAATATTTTAAATAGAAATTGTGCTGTGTATACTGAACAAAGCCATGTCATGAGATGCCTACCAACCTGAACATGAGTCTTTTAATAGAGAGAATTTCTAGGGAAGCCAAGGTAATAAGACCAAATCCAAATAAATAAATAGTGTGTGATGTTTCGGTAATAGTGTTGTTACCATCTTGAAACAAAAGTACTGAATACATCATTCAGATGAAGTTGTATAGATACAAGAAAATAAGACCGAATCCTTAGAATCTTCAAGTGATGACATCAACATTGAGATATTCACTTTGGAATTCTTCAGCTCATAGGAAGATTAACTTCTTAGGTCCATTGAAGTTTACAAAAATGATAAGATACAATTTGTATTTATAATCTAATTAATAATGGATTGTATCTGTTGTTGTTGTTTCTTATCCCCTTGTGTAAAGATTACATGAATTCCATGAGTTCATGCTCCTCGAGCTGTGTTTGATGATAAACAGCGGCCTCTCCCAAAGGTCCTGTTTAGTGCATCTAATGCAAGCCAAAATGTGTTCTGGAGCTGCATGTTCCAAGCTACATTTTGGACAAGTGGGGTGTGGATTTTGTTATTATTTTCTATCTTCAATGGCTTCAGAGCTCCTCCTGGGTTCACTCCACTATACCAACTGTGCTTAGATGGGATTGTATTTATAATCTATAATCCAAATTGTGCTTTATCAATGTCTTGTATAATTATACAAGGTGAATAATAATAATAAAAAACAATGATAGGGACCTGAAGGCAGTCAGAGGGGGTGAGGCAGGATTGGAAAAGTTCCTCCTGCATGGAGAGCAGCTGTAGTCGGAGAGTCTCCCAGTCCTCCTCTGTGGCTGGAGTCTCTCTGTAGAACAGACAGCCATTAGAGAGGTCTCAAGTCAATAACGGATTCACTTTTCTTGAAAATAAAGATACTTCAGCCAGTTATTATTTTTATCAACAAGCCAACAGACTGTGATATACATCTAAATTTTAATTCCAATAATCCCATGATACATAAAAGACAGGTGATAAAATCTCTATAAAATAAAAAGATTTAAAAGCACGTAGGTTTCTTTTATACACAATACAAACTTCTACTGTCCTTACTGCGATGAAAAAATATATTGGGAGGGCTTGGCTCATTAGTGGTGAACCCTCCCAGCGGTTTCGCCAATTTAATCCACCAGACCGTTTCTGAGAGCTCTAATACTGTATTGGATCATTCTGCTTTTATATGCTATACTGAAGGATGGAATCTTAGAAATGGTTTTCAAGTAAACTATGGACATAAGCTTATAGGACAGTAGAATTACATTCAAATATTTGCTTCGAGCAATGCTCTTCAGCAAACTATAAAGACAAGGCCAGTTAGGAATAAATTAACACAAAGCAATAACGCGCCATCTATATATGAGCCACTGATGAGCCAAGCCCTCCCAATATATTTTTCATCGCAGTAAGGACAGTAGAAGTTCGTTTTATGTATAAAAGAAACATTCGCGCTTTTAAATCCTTTTATTATATATATATAGATGGCGCGTTATTGCTTTGTGTTGATAAAATCTCTGTACAAAGAGCCAAATAGGTATGTACAGACTGAGATACAGTTAAACCTGTCTATAGCACCTCCTCTTGGGACTCACCAAAATAGGGTGCTATAGACCGGTCACTTTTAATGTAAATCGCATCATATTACGTATTTGAAATCGGGCGCTATAGAGAGAGAGGTGGTATTTAGAGGGGGCGCTATAGACAGGTTTAACTGTACTTATAAAAAAGAGATAATGAACATTAGAGCAGAAATAGAACAATCTGAAAGATAATAAAAAGATTTACAGGCCGAAGTATCTTTATTTTCAAGAAATATAAATGCTGGCCAGGCAGTCTCTCTCATTACAATAATTTACATTTCATCAACAAGCTTTTCAAGTGATGCCATCAACATTGAGATATTCACTTTGGAATTCATTTTCTTCAGCTCATAGGAAGAATAACTTCTTAGATCCATGGAAGTCTATCAAAAATGATAAGGAACAATTTAGATTATAGATTATAGCTAAAAGAAAATAAGGCTGATGGACAAATCCAATGAATTTGGTATAATATTCTTGTAGTTATAATCTACTTATATATTTGCCTTATTCTGTCTGTCTGTTTGTCTGAAGCTCACGGATAGAATGCGCGCCCATTGGTCGCCAGCGAACACGTGGCCTCCCTGCCCCCCTCTAGACAACCCTGTTATTCAAAAACCATACATCCAATCGCCATGAAATTCTGGGATATTATTAGGTATATCCCCGGAAAGGTGTCCGAAAAATAATTTCTTGAATATCTTGAATTTCTTTAGAGTTATTTGCAGATATGTAGACTTAACTCGCATGCAGCGCCACCATTGCGACGACGGAGATAGGCTTTGCTCCACCCCTGAATGACCTTGGGTCATCGTGTGAGTCACAGCATGATGCAACAAAAACACTCTCTCTGGGGATTGCGGCGTCAACAACCTGTAAGTTTGCCTCTCTCATAAACCTGTCTATACAGACCACCCTGACTATAGCGACCACTCTAGACAACCCTGTTATCAGCTGCCTGTCTATACAGACCACCCTGTCTATAGCGGTCACCTTAGGCAACCCTGTTATCAGCAGTGTGATACATCCACCTGTCTATACAGACCACCCTGTCTATAGCGACCACTCTAGACAACCCTGTTATCAGCTGTGTGATACATCCACCTGTCTATACAGACCACCCTGTTAATAGCGACCACCCAAGTCAACGTTTTTAAAATATATTCGCACTCGGGTAAACCCCGGGCGTTGCCCGGGCCATTCGTCTAGTCTTATACAATAGAACTACCACCCTGTAAAGACAACACCTAATTGCAGAGTCAAAGTGTCCTTTAGAGAGAGGTGTTCTCTTTCTGTAGAGTTGCTAAATTTTAAAAATGATAATTTTGCAAATGAAAACTGTCCTTTGTAGAGAGGTGTCCTCTAGCGGGGTGTCCGCTAAAGAGAGGTTCTACTATAATCCAAATTGTGTTGTATCATTTTTGATAGACTTCAATTGACCAAAGAGGTTATTCTTCCTATGAGCTGAACCAACAAGCTTTGTTTACACTCATGGAAAAAAACTTAAGGCAGTGGAAAGTCTTTAATGTTGCTGTCTTCTTATTTTTTAAGGAGACGGAGACAATTTTTTTCACACTTGGTTATCTTGTGTGTCTTCAATAAAGGTCACTGTAATATTTTTCAGAGTTATTATCTGAATCCCAATATACATGCTAAAAGGTACAACTTACTTAATTTTTGTCTATAAGTGTATTATCAAACTTACCATAAAGTATAAACGTTAGCTTTCCAAGCACAGGAGCCTTTAGTGGGGGAATCTTTTTTGATTATCCTGTAGTTAATGTCCATCAAGTAGAGTTCAACTTTTGGTGTGACTATATGGATAAATACTCTACAATTACGGGGGTCAGTGAAAGGATGGTCTAAACCGTTGGTTTTGGACCTCTACGACCCGGGTTCAATTCCCGCATTGGGCACTTTTTTATGATTTAAAAAAAAAATACCCTGATGGCCCCCGATTCTTGCAAAAGTTCAACCCCACCAGCGAGTGCAAGTAACCAAACGAGGCTCTGGCACATTGGTAAGTGCAAAGTCGAACTACTTTTCACACGTGTAAACATGTGATGCACTTAGAGTAAAAGCAGTCGCCAACTTCTACCCACCATGATTATCATGGCCTGTGTACCATGTGTACTAGGTGTTGAGGGTTCAGGCGAGAATCCTCCCTAGCGGCGCCAGTGTGGCGGTGGGAACCGGCCGAGACTGGAACCCGGCAGTTTGGTTTTGGCTGCGAGCGGAAGTATCTCCACGTCTAGCTATGTGTGTGGTGTTCTCCTTATGTTCCGGCACTGGTTATAAATAAAACCGGTACCAAGAGAGCTCCGACGACTCAGAGTGGATTATTGACAAAACAACGGGCACGACACAACACTAGGGATAAGCAAAAAAAAAACTCTACAATTTGATATAATTTGTCTATATAGTTTTCTCAGAAGTTCTTAATCCAGAACTGGTTTTCCAGCACCTTCTTCTGACTATGCTGTTGGCTCTTCTGCCTTTTGGGATGATTTCTACCCCCAAAGACAAGATAGTGTCCTTCTTCATTACAAGAAAGAAGTCAAATGTTTATCCTGGCTTTCATTTTGTCTTCTTTTATATTAGCCATCCCATTAGGAGTATGTGCAAAGTTGTAATTGCAAAGTCTAACTGCTTTTCACATGTGTAGACTTACAGTAAAAGCAGTCATCTACTTCTACCCACCATGATTATCATGGCCTGTACTAAGTATACTAGGGATAAGCAACAACAACATAACATTAGGATGTTGCCCATCCTCTACTGGAGTTGTACTCACACTGGGAATTACAAATAGGGGTTTTCCATTCATTGGGAAAAATAACCTCTTTTTCTTCTTTCTTATCTCCACTCAATCATATTAGGGTATCAAGCTTGTAAAGCTTGAGACTTTTGATGGTGTCTTCCAGGGAAGAGTAGAGCTCATCAATGGATGAGTCAATACAGTCAATAATGTGGCTTGGGGTTGCAGGCTGAGAATTGCACTTAGTGGGAAAACCTTGAAACCATTCTGGAAAGTCATTGTCCATAGATGACCAGACTTAAGTCTGTAAATCAAAGATTGTTGTTCTCTTGGGAGGACAGAACCAGTGCTTGTCCCTCCTGCTCTGTACCAGTGAAAAATGACCTTATGTTTAAAATCTATAATCCAAGAGTTGTACCATAGCATGGGAAGTCAGTTCTTCCAGCTTTCTGGGACACCTACCTCATGTTGAAGGATCTAGTCAACCGGATCAACATCTTCCTCACTTCCTCCGGTTTGTCCTGGCATTTAGCCAGGTGGCTGATGGCGAACTGTAGGCCATGTTGGTTGAAGATC
>CP092871.1:98806016-98826855 GCA_030710605.1 Cordylochernes scorpioides
CACCCAGCGTCTCACGTCCTTCACAAATGTCTCCTCCGTGCTCTACACACCAAGTTGATGATGTTAGGAGAAATGTAAATCTAGGTAGAACATGTGAGATCAAACTGTATTTTTTGACTTGGCAAACACAAATGGAATTAAAGGGATGAAATTGTGATGAAAGAGAACAAATTTGCATAAGTACCTATATATACTCTATGTAATTACTGATCTGAAGAGGGAAAAAAGGATTGAATACCAGATTTTTATATGGCACAACTTTATTGGGATGATAATTGAGATATATCAAAGGGAATTTATTTGCATAAGTATATCTCAATGATCTATGTAACCACAGAGCTAAGAAAACATTGTATACTGATTGGCAATGAACTGAAAGCTGATTGACAGATTAAGGTCATATGATAAGAGGGAACCAATCAATAAAATAATAACTTTGCTTCTTCTTTCTTATCTTCACTCAGCCATATTAGGGTATCAAGCATGTAGAGCTTAGGTGAAATAGAATGCCTTTGTTATTAAGCTCCAAAATAAATGGCTGCCTCTAACATGAGGAACAGACGCCATGTGCAGCCGTTCCTAACATGGAGTACAAACACTACTCATCCTGTATCCATGGATTAGGAGCCCTTACAGGGTACTATCAGCCGGGCCAGCTGAGCCCAGGTTTTTTAGCGAGCTTGTTATAGCTTCCGCCTTTAGGGGCTTTTCTTTCTAAAGGACAAGAGAGTGTCCTTCTTCATTACAAGAATGAAGTCGAAGTTTATCCCGGCTTTCATTTTGTCCTCTTTCGTGTCAACCATCCAATCAGGATATTGTCTGTCTTCTACCAGAGTTGTACTCACACTGGGAGGTATAAATAAGGGTTTTCTATTCATTGGGATTGAGACCAAATGGCATTTCTCAAATTTCTCCAGTACTTTTAAAGGTCTTACTGTACCTTTTATTTAAAAAATATAGGAAATATACAAACATTAAGAGGCACAGATGTTTCTTTTTAACATAAAGAAAATGCTACAGTCCTTACTACGATAAAAAATAAATTATTGAAGGGGGGGGGGGGGGGGGGGGCTTGGCTTATCGTTGACGAACCCTCCCAGTGGTTTCGTCAATTTAATCTACCAGACTGCTTCTTCAGAGTTTGTGTTTTATGTTAAAAAGAAACATCCATGTGCATTAATGTTTGTATTTCCTATATATATATAGATGGCGTGTTAATGCCTTATTTTAAAAAATGAAACCAAAACCAAATACTAACGTTAGTGATGAAAAGCTCCATTTTGCGGAGAGGATCCATCCCCTCGTACTCCTGCAGAGTTTCCGGTAGAGTGTCCAGGTGACATTCATAACACAGACACTCCAGGGACAGCAGCTGGTTGTGGGCAGAATCCAGACCCTGCAAATCACAATATCTTCTTGCATACCTTATTTACATACTGAGGGCTCCTCTTCCAGGAAGGTGTAAAGACCTTCCCACAATACACCATCTTCAGGACCAAAGAGACCTCACCACTCTTGGAATGTATGAGAACCTCAAGATATGACCTATATTTCAACCCTACCAAGTTTGTAAATTTAATCCATGAATTAAGTCTCCAAGACCTTGCATAATTATACAATGGGATTATAAAAAAGTGGTTGTGCTTCGCCACAATATTTACATAATTGAACATTAGCCATGTGTGAAAGAACATTTAAAATACACCTATCCCCCGATTTAAACGGTAGATACGTTCCTGAGAAAAACATGTAAATCGAAAATTAAAATTTTTTAAAAATTAGAAATACAGACACAGTGTGCGTGTGCAGCAAGTCAGCACATAAGCTCGGGATTCCTCGTGAGATGTGTACACAGCGCACGTGTTCAATCACAGTGGCATTTAGTATAGTGCGATAAAAACAAAAAAAAAACTTATTTGGAAAACCGTGTAAAAGCGAAAACGTGTAAAACAAGTACCGTGTAAATCGGGGGATAGGTGTATATATAATAGTAATTTAAAAATTCAATTTTATTTTGACAGATGGCGCAAGCCATTGAAAACTTTTAGTTGCACAATCAGGAGATGGTTTTCTCTCTTAATAATAATTAAGCCTAAAAATGTGCTAGGATGTAAATAAAATCATGCTCTATTCTTAACAATGCTGAAATTTACCATTACAGACTAAGAAGATGAAATGTCAGGTCTCTATAATACAAAGATATATTGAAAACACCAATACACATTTCCTTATACTTACTCCCCAGAATTTCCAATACTTATTCCCCGAAATTCCCAATACTTACTCCTCAATATCCCCAATACTTATTCCCCAATATCCCCAATACGTATTCCCCAATATTCCCAATATACTTATTCCCGAATGTTCCCAATATACTTTATTCCCTAATATTTCCAATACTTATTCTCCATTATTCCCACAATACTTATTCCCCAATATTTCCTTATACTTATTCCCCAATATTTCCAACACTTATTCACGAATATTCCCAATACTTATTTCCCAACATTTCTAATATCTATTCCCCAGTATTCCCAATACCTATTCCCCAAAATTTCCAATACCTATTCCCCAATATTGCCACAACTTATTCCCCAATTATCCCAATACTTATTCCCCATATTTGAGTCCCTGCCATTATTTTCTGCTCCTAAAACTTAAGATCTCAATGAAAGAATATATGTTAGAGGATGTTGAGACATTCATGGCTCTGTAACATTGACTCCTCGAGGCCATACCACAAGAGTTGTTGCAGAAATATTTCAACTTTTTGTTGGAATGTGCCACTCATTGTATCAATGAAAAAAGTCTCTTACTTTGAATAAAACGTTGTAATTATTTTAAAGTGGATTGTTTAAATTATGACCTCAGAGTTATTTTTAAATTATCGAACTGTGTATATAGAGTAGAACTACCTCCCTGACAACACCTAATTACAGAGCCAAAGTGTCCTTTAGGGAGAGGTGTTCTCTTACTGGAGAGCTGCTAAATTGTAAAAATGATAATTTTGCAAATGAAAATTATCCTTTGTAGAGAGGTGTCCGCTAGCGGGTTGTCTGCTAAAGGGAGGTTCTACTGTAATAAGATTCCAAAATGCAAACCTTGAATATAAGAAAATTGAAATATTGGTTTGTTGTTAGCACCTACAATAAGGTTTTTAAACATCCCTGAGAGATATAAAATAGGCTCAACTTACCTGTACATGGAATTCCTTCCCAATCTCAATGAGCTCTGCAGCGTGGGTCAGTAGATGGCTGTGGTTGTAGATTTCTGCGGCTCTGTGTCTGTACCATCGCGTGTAGAGCTCTGGGGAAGGATTGCCCCTGCGCAGCACATGCCCTTTGTAAGGTTCAATATGGCCCCCGATTCTTGCAAAAGTCCAACCCCTCCAACAAAACGGGGCTCTGGCATATTTGTAAGTGCAAAGTTGAACTGCTTTTCACATGTATAGACATGTGGTACACTTACAGTAAAAGTAGTTGCCTACTTCTACCCATCATGATTATCATGGCATGTACCACATGTACTAGGGATAAGCAAAAAAAAAAAAAGGTTCAATACTACATAGGTACAACAAATGAGGCTGAGATTTGAATCTGTAACCTTTGTCTAAACAACCAGATGGTCTAAGACTCAAGCCCCATCAGAAAATGTCAATATCCTGCTTACAACCCAAGTTTAACTTGCTGCTAAAGAGAAAGGATCAAAAGGAATGGAACTACAGGTCTGTTGTTGTTGTTTCTTATCCCCTTGTGTAAAGATTACACAAATTCCATGAGTTTGTGATGGCCACACCATGTCTCAGCCAGTATGTGAGTTTAAAGAGCATCTCGGCCTATGCCAATGATATCATAATATCATTGAGTGGAGATAAGAAAAAAGAAGAGGACCTCACAGATATCTGCTTTGACTTCCTTCACTCACCTGAACTCCTTGTAGCCTGGATGTTGGGAGTAATATTAAGTGGAGATAAGAAAAGAGAAGAAGAAGACCTCATAGATCTTTGCTTTGACTTCATTCCCTCACCTGAACTCCTTGTAGCCTGGATGTTGGGAGTAATATTAAGTGGAGATAAGAAAAGAGAAGAAGAAGACCTCATAGATCTTTGCTTTGACTTCATTCCCTCACCTGAACTCCTTGTAGCCTGGATGTTGGGAGTAATATTGAGTGGAGATAAGAAAAGACAAGAAGAGGACCTCATAGATCTTTGACTTCCTTCACTCACCTGAACTCCTTGTAGCCTGGATGCTGGGAGTAATATTCTTCACTTCTGTCCAGCATGGCATCTGGAAAACTGGGGTCACTGCACAGAACACATATCAATAAGGCTGTGTATGGTGTTATCCAAAAATGGATGAAAAAATTGATTTGTATAGTTAAAAGCACAAGGTAATAAGACCCAAATCCAAATAAATAAATAGTGTGTAATGTTTCGGTAACAACACTGTTACCAAAAGGTCACACACTATTTATTTATTTGGATTTGGGTCTTATTACCTTGTGTTTATAATCTATAATCCAAATTGTGCCTTATCATTCATAGTTAAAAGGTTTACAAGATTGATAAAGCACAATTTGGATTCTAGATTATAAACACCTTTTGGATTTTTATTTAGTTTTGGTTTTATTTACCTTTTCGTTGAAAGATTGAATTCATAAAGGGTGTATTTATCAATAATACTTAGATCCCTTTCTCCCAAGGTTGAGTCTAATTTAGATCAGTTTTGAAGATCAACACAAAGTAAAAAGACCAAATCCAAATAAATAAATAGTGTGTGATGTTTCGGTAACAGCATTGTTACCATCTTCAGACAAAAGTACTGGAACAACGCTCTCTGTTACCGAAACCTCACAACACTATTTATTTATTTGGATTTGGTCTTAATACCTTGTGTATAAACACAATCTATGATCCAAATTGTGTGCCTTATCAGTTTTGAAGATCATTTGTGTTGGTTGGAAGTTTTGTTTGGAGAAATCTACATCAAACAAACCCGAGGAATGTGACAGCAAGTAACTGAAATGTCAGGAACTAAATAAAAAAATGGTTGATGTAGCCATATAATTTAGACTAGTTAGAAACTCTACCTTTGCCGGTCCCAAGCCCGGATGAAAAAGGAGGAGGGGGAGCAGTAAAAAGCTCACTAAAAAACCTGGGTTCAGCTGGCCCGGCTGATAGTACCCTGTAAGGTCTCCAGGGATACAGGATGAGCAGCATTTGTACTCCATGTTAGGAGTGGCTGCACATGGCATCTGTTCCTCATGTCAGAGGTGGTCATTTCTTTTGGAGCTAAGTCGGCCTGCCACTGAGTAATGCTCCCAGTCTTAATGACAAAGGTATTCTACTTCACTGAGAAAAGAAAGAAGAAGAGACTAGTTAGAGTAAAATAAATATCTACAGAGTTTCTCATGAGAGACTCATCCTATGAGCGAACATCTCTCATGAGCAACCACAATGTAAGACACAAATGAATTTCCGTTGTTGTTGTTTCTTATCCCCTTGTGTAAAGATTACACGAATTACAGGATCTCATGGAATGGGGGTATAGGGGTGCAGCTTTCATTGATCATGGCACCATGATCCAGGCACACTTTGGTGAAAGTCTGAATTTGCCTGTAGTTTGAGGCCGTTCCTAGGAAGCCTTTGCTGCCGACTCTAACATAAGTACAGACACAGCTCCTCCGTATTCCTGAAGTACCCAGTCAGTTGAACTCAGGATTTTTTGAATTATTCTTAAAGTCTACAATTGCAAGTATTGAATTCAAGAAGTTGGAGGACTGTATATGCTACTGAGAGACAACTATCAACAAGAAAGAAGAAGAAAAAAATGCTCTAATGACCACCGTTTCTTGCATAAGTCTAATCCCACCAGTGAGTGCAAATAACCAAACAGGGCTCTGGCACATTTGTAAGTGTAAAGTCGAACTGCTTTTCATATGTGTAGACATGTGGTGCACTTACAGTAAAATCAGTCGCCTACTTCTATCCACTATGATTATCATGGCCTGTACCACGTATGTTGTTGTTGTTTCTTATCCCTTTGTTTAAAGATTACACGAATTCCATGAATTCATGCTTTTTATGCATGCATTTTATGATAAGCAGCAGCCTCTCCCAAAGGTCCTCTTGTACCACATATACTAGGGATAACAAAAAAAAAAAAACATGGAAGAAAAAAAAAAAAGATTTTTTTTCAGCAAGGAGCAGGAACTCACCTAATGACCACTTCCTCGCACCAATCCTTGATCCTGACAGGAGTGTTGGGGCAGGAGAAGATGGCGTAGTCCACGGCCAGATCCCTGACAGATATCCAACAGTCAATAATACCTTGTTTACATCCTTCCACATGTTTAAAGAATTTAGAAAATATCTGGACACATATATGTACTCTTTTTTTATTTTATTTTTTTCTATTATCCCATTGTACAGTTAAACCTGTCTATAACAGCCTCTCTTGGGACTCACCAAAATAGGGTTCTATAGAGAGGGGGTGCTATAGACAAGTCACTTTTAATGTAAATCGCATCGTACTACATATTTAAAATTGGGCGCTATTTAGAGGGGGTGCTATAGGCAGGTTCAACTATATAATTATACAAGATCATGGAGACTATAGATTATGTTGTTGTTGTTTCTTATCCCCTTGTGTAAAGATTACACGAATTCCATGAGTTCATGCTCCTTGAGCTGTTTTATGATGAGCAGCGGCCTCTCCCAAAGGTCCTGTTTAGTGCATCTAATGCAAGCCAAAATGTGTTCTGGAGCTGCAGGTGCCAAGCTACATTTTGGGCAAGTGGGGTAGATTTTGTTATTATTTTCTAACTTCAATGGCTAGAGATGACCTGTTCTAAATCTTTTTAGTGTTGTTTGATGCTGTCTGAGGTTCAGAGCTCCTCCTGGGTATACTATGCTTAGGTGGGATCCTCCAGGGTCTTGTTTATTTTTGTTTTGGCTATTGTTTCTATTTCTTTAAAAGTAAGTTCATTTTTCTGTGGCAAGGGTTCTTTTGTGCCTTTTTTCGCTAGCACATCAGCAGCTTCATTGCCTTCAATGCCAACTTGTGATAGATTATGTACTCTTTAGTTACTGTTAGTAAAAACAGTCGCCAACTTCTCCCCACCATGATTATCATGGCTTTTATCACGTGTACTAGGGATAATAATACAGTTAAACTTGTCTATAGAACCCCCTCTTGGGACTCACCAAAATAGGGTGCTATAGAGGGGGGGTGCTATAGACAGGTCACTTTTAATGTAAAATGTTAACATTTTAATGTTTAAAATCGGGCGCTATAGAGAGGAAGGCGCTATTTAGAGGGGGCATTATAGACAGATTTAACTCTATATAGCGCCCCCTCTTGGGACTCACCAAAATAGGGTGCTATAGAGAGGGGGTGCTATAGACAGGTCACTTTTAATGTAAAATGTTTACATTTTAATGTTTAAAATCGGGCGCTATAGAGAGGAAGGCGCTATTTAGAGGGGGCGTTATAGACAGATTTAACTCTATATAGCGCCCCCTCTTGGGACTCACCAAAATAGGGTGCTATAGAGAGGTCACTTTTAATGTAAATCGCATCGTACTACGTATTTAAAAACGGGTGCTATAGAGAGGAAGGTGCTATTTAGAGGGGGCGCTATGGACAGGATCAGCTGTATATATCAGCAAAAAGTCCAATGAGATGGAAACAAAATGACCACTCACGTGGGCTGTAGCCGGGGCAGCAAGTCCCTGTACTGGTGAGGTGACATGGACTCCGGGAAATTGCCCAGGATCACCAGGTGATGAGTGAGAGGTCGAGACACCATCAGTCTCTGGACTGCCTTCCATTGGCCACTGTGGGCGAAGTGAAGACACGCCTCCAACCAGGATTGGCTACGGAATCTTTCAAAGAAGTCGGCTTTGAAATTCTTCCAGACTTGATGACCCAATATGGCCTGGAACAAAGTGATGTCAGAAATTTGAAATAGTCATTTTTTCAAAATGGTGTTAGCATCCATGAGTATGTGATGGTGATACAGGGTTTTTTTTTTTGCTTATCCCTAGTACAAGTGGTACAGGTCATGATAATCATGGTGGGTAGTTAGCGACTGCTTTTACTGTAAGCGCACCACATGTCTACACATGTGAAAAGCAGTTCGACTTTGCACTTACAAATGTGCCAGAGCCCCATTTGATTACTTGCACTCGCTGGTGGGGTTGGACTTTTGCAAGAATCGGGGGCCATTGGAGCATTTTTTTTTTTTTTAAACAGAAAAAAGTGTCCAATGCGGGAATTGAACCCGGGTCATAGTGGTCGAAAACCAAACGGTTTAACCAGCTTTCCACCGACCCCTCTGATAAAGGGTACATTTAGTGCGTCCATTTTGATTTTGAAAAATTCATTTCAAAATGACTTAGGGTGAGTTTTAATTAATTATATTTTATTGGAAGTGTGTAGTAGTTAGTTCATATTTTGGCTCAACAAAAGAGTCGGTGGACGAGTGGGTAACACCCTCGATTCCCGACAGCCATGAACCAGGATTGAATCCCACGTTAACATTTTGTTTAATATGCGAATAACCTTCACATATTAATCATTGTTGCAAATATCATAAACTAGGTTGCTCTATTTGAGCGGTACCTAAAGCTGGCCTGAAAACAAACAAATTTACAGGAAATATCAATTAAAAGAAGTAAAAAACAAAAATATCATTTTGATCTCAGCTATGATGATAATGATAGGGCAACCAATGGCATAAATAAAAGTCAACATATCTTTTCATATGGGGATGAGAAAAAAAAAAACATGATACACTTGGAATTTGTGTAATCGTTGTATGAAACAGAGACAACAGGAATGAGGCAATAAAAGTAAACAGTACCTCGTAGGTGGCTAAACGATCCAGGTACAGGAGAAGCTTCTGTCGGGTCTGGATCAGCTGCTTCTGTTCGGGGTTGAAGCTGAAACCATCAATGTGATAGATGACAGAATTTTCAATAAATTTTATCAATAAAAGAATCAAAAGATGATATTTGGTATATTAGCATATTAGCCCATAGTTGCACATGTGATGGAAAATATTCCAAGGATAATTAAACCTAAAAAATATGTCGATGACATAAAATCATAGTATATTTATAGTATAGTTAGCTTTTTTTGATTAATCAAGAATGGGTATTTGGTCAATTCTGGAATAATTAAATATCAACGAGAATAATTGATATTTATTCTAATAGATGGTGCAAGCCATCAGCAACTTTCAGTTGTATGATAAGGAGATGCCTTTTTCATAATTTATGCACCTTATCTCAGTACAATATCACATTTGTACTATTTTTCCCATTTCAATAAATGTTGGTATTTGGTCTTGTTACCTTCTGATTGTAATCCAAATTGGACCATGTCATCCACAGATGTAGGTTGAGTATATACTCACTTGTCCTTGGTGAGGTGACTGAAGAGTTTGAAGTCCTGGTAGCTGAGGAGACTCCTGAGTTTCTCCGCTAGGGAGACATTCCTCATCTCTTCCTCTGTCTCCGGCACAAAGATGTCCGGTTCTATCAGCCTGGGGAACAGCAACACCAACCAGAGGTGACACAGAGGATAGATAGAGGGAATTTAAATAATTTAAATTTTACATAGAGGTGATCATTCATTCTCAGATTGTCATGGACAGATAAAAGGACAAATATTTCAATATGATGTATGAAATTAATCCTGTGGGGGGGAGAAGTCCGACCACACCTCCCTGCGGTCCCCCCTGGACCCTTGGAATATTCAACCAAATTCTGGTTCGTTTCCAAGGTGACTAACGTGGCAATAGCACCCATTTTCTAATGAACCCAAGATAGTGGACATTGCTGCTGCTGCTGTGATAGAGATGTATGGAGACATCTGAGGCTCTTCATTGGACAACAACAACAACAAATTAATCCTGGTAGATCCCTAGAATCCCAAATATGTAAATAAAGACTGACCTACTTCGAACAGATAATGAAAGCAAATGGTTTGGAGAAGATGTTGATGTTAGAAGAAATATTGAAGAAAGACTTGCAATGAGCTGTAAAAAGGGGGTTAAGAAAGCTACCAGAAGGTCACCCGATGAGCTATGAGTGATGGTCTGTAACAGATCTAATGGGAGAATATTTGTCTATATTATAGTCACCACAAGACTTGATGGATACAAACAACAATGATCTTTCATCAGCCATGAGATGCTATATTTAAAGTCAGACTTTCACCAAAGTGAGCCTGGATTATGGTGCCATGATCAGCTCGAGGAGCATGAACTTATAGAATTTGTGTAATCTTTACACAAGGGGATAAGAACCAATAACAACATGAGATGCTATATTTAAAGTCAGACTTTCACCAAAGTGAGTCTTGATTATGGTTCCATGATCAATGAAAGCTGCACCCCTACACCGCATTCCATGAGATCAGCTCGAGGAGCATGAACTTATAGAATTTGTGTAATCTTTACACAAGGGGATAAGAACCAATAACAACATGAGATGCTATATTTAAAGTCAGACTTTCACCAAAGTGAGTCTTGATTATGGTGCCATGATCAATGAAAGCTGCAACTCTACACCGCATTCCATGAGATCAGCTCAAGGAACATGAACTTATGGAATTTGTGTAATCTTTACACAAGGGGATAAGAAACAACAACAACATGAGATGCTATATTTAAAGTCAGACTTTCACCAAAGTGTGCCTGGATTATGGTGCCATGATCAATGAAAGCTGCACCCCTACACCGCATTCCATGAGATCAGCTCAAGGAGCATGAACTTATGGAATTTGTGTAATCTTTACACAAGGGGATAAGAAACAACAACAACATGAGATGCTATATTTAAAGTCAGACTTTCACCAAAGTGTGCCTGGATTATGGTGCCATGATCAATGAAAGCTGCACCCCTACACCTCATTCCATGAGATCAGCTCAAGGAACATGAACTTATGGAATTTGTGTAATCTTTAAACAAGGGAATAAGAACCAATAACAACAGGAGATACTATAGAGGTGGTATAAAGACAACTCTCTCCAGTACCTGCCGGACTCCTGGCCAGTCCCGAGAGCAACAAGAGCCTCCAGGGAGGAGATACTCAGTCCAAAGAGCAGCAAGGCTCTTGTGGAGGGATAGTTGTCTGGGACTCTTTCCAGACACTCGTGGAGTGCCCAGCTCCTCTTGGAGATCTTCAACTGCCGCACAATCCCTGTGTGAGTTTTATACACACAATGGAGGTGGATAGACAAATGGAATAACCATTGGTTTGTGACATTCACAGCCCGGTATCAAATCCCACATTGGGAACTTTTTTCTAATTAAAAAAAAATTTGCTCCAATGGCTCCCAATTCTAGCAAAAGTTCAACCCCACCCAGTAAGTGTTTCATGATTTTTCAGGATGCCTGAAGGACCAGTTTTATGGTCGTTGATGTACAGCTTGCACCACACTGATGAGGGCCAACAGCCCTGTATATGGTTAACTTTCCTTGATTAATCAAGAATGGGTATTTGGCCAATTCTGGAATAATTAAATAGCTTAAAACACAAGGTAATAAGACCAAATCTAAATAAATAAATATTGTGTGACATTTTGGTAGCAACACTACAGAAATGTCACAAAATATTTATTTATTTGGATTTGGCCATATTACCTTGTGTTTTTAATCTATAATCCAAATTGTGTCTTATCATCAACAAATACTAAACTCTGCCTTTGTCGGTCCCAAGCCCGGATGAAAAAGGAGGAGGGGGAGCAGTAACAAGCTCGATAAAAAACCTGGGCTCAGCTGGCCTGGCTGATAGTACCGTGTAATTGATAAGGCACAATTTGGATTATAGATTATAAAACAAGGTTATATGACCAAATCCAAATATATAAATAGTGTATGACGTTTCGGTAACAGCGTTGTTACCATCTTCAGACAAAAGTACTGAATGAGAAATTTTACCACAGCATGCTTTAAATAGTTACTGTTATCAAGTGTGTACACAAGATAGCAGATAAGAAGAAGATAGTTTTCTGATAAACATAGAATATATAACCACAGCATGTTTCTCATTCAGTACTTTTGTCTGAAGATGGTAACAACGCTGTTACCGAAACGTCACACACTATTTATTTATTTGGATTTGGTCTTATTACCTTGTTTTACAGTAAGATACCGTTTTGTAAGTGGCCCTTTCAGTGTAGTATTATTGTTTGTATGTTGTATATGTGGGGGAGGGGGTTAATTTCTATGAGCTCTCACATGTATGAGGACTCTGTAAAAAAGGGACTTTACTAATACAAGAAAATAAGACCAACACCCAAACAGATTAATAGTAGATAATAAAAGGCATATATTGGATTTAATAAAATATTTATTTTGCCAATATTTCGGCTGGCTGAACGCCAACCTTTATCGAGGCATTACATTTTTGTATACACAAACTCAGCGCCGCATAGTGTTATAATATCACAGTTGAAATTAATTAAAATACAGAGTAGGTGGGAGAAATTTGTGCATTAAAATATTATTATAAAAAATGCAATCAAAAATGTAAAATATCTTAAAATATTAAAGAAAAAAAAAAAAGAGTTCTATCTTATATTTAAAAAATTGTAATAAGTACATAAAAATAATTCATTAATAACTCATATAGTGTGTGATGTTTCGGTAAAAACATTGTTACCAAAACGTCACACACAATTAATTTATTTGGATATTGGTCTTATTTTCTTGTAGCTATAATCTATAATCCAAATTGTGCTTTATCAGGGACTTACCAAATAGAGAGAAATGGTGGTCAGAGACACAGGCTGAGCTCTCCACTGTCGTTGGTACACCAGGTCTGAGTCTAGTCCGTGGGTCAGTGCTAGAGCTAGAGCATCTTGGTATCTCTGAGTGTTGAGCTGCATACATATCACGTGTAAGTATCAGAGAAACATTGCAGGTGAGATAGTAGCATCTTGTATGAGGGGAGAGATTGTTTTTTTTTTTTTTGCTTATACACGTGCTAGTACACGTGGTACAGGCCATGATAATCCTGGTGGATAGTTAGCGACTGCTTTTACTGTAAACGCACCACATGTCTACACATGTGAAAAGCATTTCGACTTTGCACTTACAAATGTGCCAGAGCCCCGTTTGGTTACTTGCACTCGCTGGTGGGGCTGGACTTTTGCAAGAATCGGGGGTCATTGGAGCATTTTTAAAATTTATTTTTAAAACAGAAAAAAGTGTCCAATGCGGGAATCGAACCCGGGTCGTAGTGGTCGAAAACCAAACGGTTTAACCAGCCTTCCACCGACCCCCCGGGGAGAGATTGTTGTAGACCCATGTCACATTAAGGTAAAAAAGTACTACAGACATTGTGCGTGACATGAAACTGTGTGTTTTGAGCATCTTGTATGAGAGTTGAAAATGATGTAGACCCATGTAACATACATTAAGGTGAGACCGTATTCCAAACATTGTGCATTGTATGTTTTGAGTATCTTGTATATGGGGAGAAAATGTTAAAGGACTATATTACGCCTTATATTAACCTTAAAAATTGTATTAATTAGAATTAAGCTTTCGTTTTTTAAATATGAAAAATAAACTACACCAATACCTCGCTTTGCGTCGTTTCATTTTGCGTTTTTTTCGAAGTTGCGTCGCTGCTTAATTTTTACTGATTTTCACTGTGCGTCGTTAGATTTTCGAAGTTGCATTGTTTTGGATTCGAGTCTTTATTTTTTATTTTTATTTTTTCCCTAAAATATGGCAACACCTTTGTTTTTGATTGCGCCTTCACATATTTTCACTTTGCGTCGTTTCAATTTGCGTCGTGTTTTTTTGGAACATAACCCCGATGCAAAGCGAGGTATGGGTGTACTTTTATTTACCTTTTAAATTCTTCTAGAAGATTTAAAGAACAAACTTTTATAAAGAAACAAAAAAATGAAGAAAAAAATTTACCATTCGATAGAAGAGTTCTTGTGGGGTAGTTGACTTGAGCTGAAGCATACGATACGTTCGGTGGAGAATTCTGCACAAAAACAAAAAATTCACCTTCATAAAAATTTGCATCGAAAAGAACCCATTCAATCATACAATTTTCAAAATGAATTTATTCATATGAAAAAAGGTCATACCGGAATCTGTGAAAAGGTAAAAAAATATATATATGTTTCTCAAAATATTTTGAAGGATTGTTCCCTCTTTATCAATTTAGTTCATAATAAACTTAAAAGTTAATTGACAAATTCTTGTAGATCATGATATTCATGTTGGCCACTCAGCAATACAAACATCACCATTGCTGGTCCCAAGTTTGGAAGAAAAATGAATGAAGGTAAACAGAAACAAGCTCACTTAAAAAACTCTATTCAGCTCGTTCAGATGATAGTAAACTCCGCCTTTGCCGGTCCCAAGCCTGGATGAAAAAGGAGGAGGGGGAGCAGTAACAAGCTCACTAAAAAACCTGGGTTCAGCTAGCCCTGCTGATAGTACCCTGTAAGGGCTTCTAATCCAGGGATACAGGATGAGCAGCGTTTGTACTCCATGTTAGGAGCGGCTGCACATGGCGTCTGTTCCTCATGCCAGAGGTGGCCATTTCTTCTGGAGCTAAGTCGGTCTGCCACTGAGTAGTGCTCCCAGTCTTAATGACAAAGGCAGATGCATTCTACTTCACCCAGCCATGATCTCAAACTTTACAAGCTTGATACTCTAATATGATTGAGTGGAGATAAGAAAGAAGAAGATGATGATAGTATGTTGTATGGACTCTTGATAAAGGGACATAGGATGAGAAATGTCTGTACTCCCAAGATATAGTGTCTGTTCCTCATGTCAGTGATAATCATTGAACCAAGTCCAGCCTGCTACTGAGGAGTACTCCCAGTCTCAATGACTAAACCATGGAATCAGTGAACAAGTAATCTAAACCAGGGGTTAGCAAGCTGTGGCTTGTGAGTCACATGCGGCTCTTTGGATGTGAAGCTCTTTATATAGTTCCATATGTAAATATTATTTATGTAAGTACTATTTATTGTTGGCAAGAAAAAAATGTTGTGGTTTTTTAAAAACTTAATTTTCAGATCTGGACAAAACCATAGACATGTTCCAAGCATTCCTTGTATACACTGGGGTATTACTTTAGACAGTAAGATACCGTTTTGTAAGTGACCCTTTCAGAAAGTTGTTATTGTGGTGTTTGAATGTTGTATGTGGTGGAGAGTATTATTTCTATGAGCTCTCACATGTATGAGGACTCTGTAAAAAAAGGGACTTACCAATACAAGAAAATAAGACCAACATCCAAACAGATTAATAGTGTGTGATGTTTCGGTAAAAGTGTTATTATCAAAACGTCACACACTATTAATTTATAAATTGTAATTTTTGACTCTTCCGTCTCAAAAGTTTGCCAACCCCTTGGTCTAAACTGTTGGTTTTCGATCATATGATTACTTTGCATTCGCTGGTGGGTTTGAACTTTTGCAAGAACCAGGAACCATTACAGATTTTTTTTTTTTTTAATTAGAAAAAAGTGCTCAAAGTTGGATTTGGCTCCAGGTCATAGCAGTTCAAACCAATGGTTTAGACCACTCATCCATCGACTCACAAGAAGAGAAAGTGACACCACAGTACTGTAAGAAATGGTTACCTTGGTCTCTCAGTTAGCGGCTGGAACTTCTCATTATCTGTCATGTAGAAAATCGCCATCTTCATTAACTCCAGCAGACGCTGATGTAGGGGTGGAGAATCGTCTGTCTCCTCAGGACTGGCTTCCTGGAGGTTCAGGTAGTTGCGGATGTAAACTTTTGTCTCGCACTGCGCAAACAACATTTACTTCTGCTGAACTCTAGCATTAGGGTACATGGCATAGGAGTGTTGCATAGTCCAACACATATGTAAAATGGAGCATGAACTATTGTACATACACAAAAGATAAATTCAGTTATATCCTTTGAGTTAAAAGGCGATCCATTAATTAAGATTATATAAAAGGGCGTACCTGGATCTGTAAAGAAAAAAAAAAAAATAATTTTTTCTTAAAATATTTCGAGAGATTGCTCCCTCTTTATCAATTTATTGCACAGTGAATTTAATTTACAAATTATTGTAGATCATATGGAAACAAATTTGTTTCCATATGATCTACAATAATTTGTAAATTAAATTCACTGTGCAATAAATTGATAAAGAGGGAGCAATCTCTCGAAATATTTTAAGAAAAAATTGTTTTTTTTTTTTTCTTTACAGATCCAGGTACGCCCTTTTATATAATCTCAGTTATATCCATAAACCACAAATACAGTAAAACTCTGCCAAAACAAACCTGGGATATAGCGAACCTTCCCTTATAATGAACCTGAAATAATCCACATTTTTTTATTTTATAATATAGTAAACTATGGTTATAATGTACCATGGCTAGAGGTGAACCACAGGTTCAGTCCCATTGGGGTTTGCTAAAGAGAGGTTTTACTCTATATCATTGTTGTGATGTCGCCGGTTGTCTATTTTTTTTTTAAGAAGACGGAGGCAATTTTGTTCACACTTGCTTATCTCCTGTGTTTTCAATAAAGGTCACTGTATTATCTTTCAGAGTTATTGTCTGAATCCTGATATACATGGTAAAACTTCCTTAAGTTTTTTTTGTCCATGACTTTATATTGGACTGCATCTGTTTGAAATATGGATTGTTGGGTGGCTGGCATAACTGTAGTTTTAATAATTTCCTATAGAGTAGAACAACCTCCATGAGAGGATACTTCTACTAGAAGACCCTTCTCTACAAAGGACAGTTTTCATCACCAAATTTACAATATTTACTAACTAGCTACTCTCCAGTAAGAGGACAACTCATCATAAAAAACGCTTTGACTCTGCAGGCAGGTCAGGGAGGTCAATATTTCTATTAATGCTATGCAATTTATAAAATATAAAAGATTCCCAGTATAGCCTTTCTATTTTTTGATGCTTCTTTTCTATAGTGGCATTCTACCTTCTTTAAATTGAGTTCTACTGTACTGATGTTATTTCAGAGAGATAGTTGGGACCACTGGGCAAGTATGCAAATCGGAAAAAAAGGCATAGATAACTCACCTCCAGCATCATAAAGCTTCCGTTGAAGCCCTCTGTGACTTGAGGAGTGGGGAAGAGCCACTCAGGGGAGAGTCCCAACATGTTGTCCAGATCCGCGATGGAGCAGACTGTGATGCCGCCATTGTTGCGAGAGATGATGAGCTCCTGCGATGTTGCACAGAGTTGAGAGGCTGTGGAAGAGAGTAAACCACACTCACCGTGTCCGACCACCAGTTGAGAGCGTTGATGTGGAACGGATACTCCAACCCTGTTTTTGACTTCAGGTTGGGATTGGTCAAACCCATTCCCATCTATACACACAGCAGAAACTTGGTGAGGAAAATTTAACAAAATGTACATACAGTCTGAAGGGATAAGAATTTTTGGTTAAATAGCGCTCTTGTGTTGAATTATACTAATTAAATGATAAATTTGGATTATAGATTATAGCTACAAGAAAATAGGACCTAATCCAAATAAATTAATAATGCATGACATTTCAATGTTTCGTTGTGACCATCTGATGATGGTAACAACACTGTTACCGAAGCGTCACACACTATTAAATTGTGCCTTATCATTATTTGGATTAGGTTTTATTTTCTTGTGCCTATACGAATTAAAGTAACTAGCTACCAATCTTAATAGTTACAGTAGAACATACTCCATGATAGGACACCCGCACTATTGGACACCTCTCTACAAAGGACAATTTTCATTTTCAAAATTACCATTTTTACTATTTAGCAACTCTCCAGTAAGAGGACACTTTGGCTCTGCAATTAGGTGTTGTCCTTTACAGGGAGGTAGTTCTACAGTAATAGGATTCTATCCATATCACATGTTTATCTATATATAAATCTTACACCCTGTAACTAATATAACCGATATATCATAAACCTTTGTAGATATTTTGAGTAAGGTGTGGAGTGTAGAGTTCGTATAAAGTGAAGAGTGCACGCAGGAGAAATAATTTGTGTTGTTGTTGTAATTAAATAAAATTGTAATTGAACGTTGAATTAATTAGGGGTTGAATTGATGAGATTTATACTGGAGTAAGGTACAATTTGGATTACACATATGAATTATAACAAAACCAAAGAAGTAATTTACATGCTTAGTGAAAATCCTAGTTGCGTATTTGTTAAATATTGGTAAATATGTGTGTAACACTCGTCAACTGAGGTGTGGTAAGGTTTTACTGACCTATATTACCATTTTCAAGGCAAAATGAATCAATGAGTGGCAATCTGTTCTCCCAAAAGAAGAGCAGTCCTTGATTTCCAGACTTAAGTCTGGTCTTCTTTCTTACCTCTACTCACTCATATGTTATATTAAGCTCTACCCATCATCAGCAGACACCATCAACAAGCTCTACTGGCTTGATACCTTGATTTGATGATTGAGTGGAAATAAGAATGATGGTTGACAATGGGTCACCAAAAAAAGGTGCTTGATATGATGTGTTGATGAAAATTTTTGATCCATTTTTTTTGGATGAATTCAGTGTTGATGAAAAGTCGGTGTTAAATTAGAGTCGGTTAAATTAAAGTAAATAGGCTGATTATGATTTTTAAAAAATAAAAAGTGGTTGAATTAAAGAGGTTATACTGTATTTATGTTTTACTATTTACTTATATATGGTGTAAAAAGCCACCAGCACAACATTCTGTGATAGGATAAAAAAAAAAGATTTTTGTCTTAACTACATGAAGAGGTTGTTTGAATAGTGTTCCCAGAGATGTCTTAGAGACTAAAGGGCTAATAAATCAGTCCCAGACCTGCTGGTCCAGAGTCCAGATTCTCATGGGCCTCAGCGAAGGCACATGCCATAGTCCTAGGGCTCCGGAGATGTGGACTGTAGCGAGGAGATCTCCGGAAGGAGATACGCACAGCTTGTAGACACAGTTCTGTAACACTCTCAGCTTTTAACACAACACATAGAACTGAACAAGTTTCAGAATGAATGATTTTTTTAATAAGGAAAAAATTAGATCATTGGACAAAGAGTTACTTTATTTTGAGGTGCTACAAGCTTTCAAGCAAATTTTGATCTTCAACAGCCAAATCCAAAAACAAATGAAGAGAGATGTTATCGGACATGGATCAAGACTATATTACAGCTAAAATAGATATTTTTCTGTAATATAATATGTAGAAAATGGAAACATTAAGACGCGAATGTTTCTTTCAAACATAAATCAAATTCTACTGTCTTTACTGCGATGAAAAAATATTGGGAAGGCTTGCCTCATGATAGATTAAATTGGCGAAATCGCTGGGAGGGTTCACCACTAATGAGCCAAGTCCTCCCAATATATTTTCATCGCAGTAAGGACAATAAAGACAGAAAATATGATACCTGTGATATTGTTATTGCCATATTATTTACAATCTATCAAATAGGGGGAAAGAAAAGAAAGGGCTTGGCATAAGCCTATATACAGTAGAACCTCCATGAGAGGACACTCACGCTAGAGGACACCTCTCTACAAAGGACAGTTTTTACCGCAAAATTACCATTTTTACTATTAAGCAACTCTCTGGTAGGAATTCACCTCTCTTTAAAAGATACTTTGGCTCTGTAATTAGGTGCTGTCTTTTACAGGGAGGTTCTACTGTACAAGAAATTGAAAACAAGAGCAGCAACACCTCAAAATGAAGAAACTCTATTTCCCAAACATCTTTTCTTTATTCGAATATTTCTGGATAGCTATCGCTTACATAAATTATTTTTTTTTTGTGAGATAGAATCCTGATTGTGCAACTAAATTTTACTATGGCATTCTGCCATCTACAGGAGAACTTCCAGGAGAGGACACTCTCGCTATAGGACACATCTCTACACCTCTATACTCAATAGCACAAGTGGATTTTTTTTTTGCTTATCCCTAGTACATGTTGTACAGGCCATGATAATCATGGTGGGTAGAGGTAGGTGACTGATTTAACTGTAAGTACTCCACATGTTTACACATGTGACTTTGCACAAGTGTGCAGGGTATGTAACAAATTCAGTCTAATGTGCAAATAGTGAAGTGGTCTGGAGATTAAAATGGCGAAACCACTGGGAGGGTTTACCACTGATAAGTCATGCCTCTCCGCTCTCAATTTTAATCATTGTGGTATAAGAGTGGTGTAGAAATAGGTTTTTAATTATACAGTAAAAGCCCTCTATTACAAACTCAAATCGGACTGATGAACCTGTGGTTCACTATAACCATTGTTAGAGTTTATTTTTATTATTTTTAATATTACTCTGTGTAAATGTTTGTATTATATTTGACCAGGAGTGCCTGGTCACGTGAGTGAATTTATTGTATATATAGTGTGGTTGTGGAAATAAAAGTGAGTTGAGTTGAGCTTTTGTGAGACTAGTGCTTTCACATAGTTTAGAGTTTGGAAAGCCCGCTTCATTTTAGGAGAAGACCGCTACGCTAACTATACCTCTAGGTTGAAGAGTGAGCATAAGAAAACCAGTCAGAAGAAGATTGGCGAACAACCATGGTTCATTAGAGCCATAGTTCCTGTATTATAAAATTTCTAAAATGGGAATTCTATCAAGTTTGCTTTATAATATTGTTATACACTATATACATAACTGTATATTAAAATCAAAAAAGGCATATCCTAACCACGTTCACATGAACTTTTAGATGGCAGAGTGCCATCTAGTGGAACAGAAACCAACTAAATGTTGATTTAGCCTGTTCCCTGATATTTGGCTAACCCAATTTCTGTTCCATTAAATGGCTCTCTGCCATCTGAAAGTTCATGTGA
>CP092871.1:98826955-98925502 GCA_030710605.1 Cordylochernes scorpioides
ATAAGAGAACCAATCAAGAGTTGGCCGTGTGTGTGGCAGTGTGGGTCCGGCAGAACTCCAGCGGAGACTGGAGCAGCCAGTAGCAGTCCTCAGCACTCAGCCGGCCAAGTTACTGGACCTCCTGCGGACCCAGGTGTGGGGATCAGTGGCAGGCACGGACCACTCACGTCTCGAGCTTTACCTGCAACTGGAGTCCAAACTTCAACCACCTGACACCTCAGACTCCAGACTGAAGGTTGTCCGGACTCTGGCCAAGATGGCTCCTGGTAACTGCTTTGTCATTTCTTATAAATATAAGATTGTCCCAAAAGTTTGTGTTTTTCTTGAAACATTGTTTTTCTGTTTACTTGGCGAGTAATATTATTACGGCGAATATATACATAATATAATACATAATACAATTACTTTATACATAATATAAAGACATTATACATAATGGCAATTAATATTATGACGAATAATATTGGTATTTTAATTTTTGCAAGTGTTTATAAAAGTGGTTACAACCTTGTAATACTCTCCCTAGATATGTAACATAAGTTTAAGAGACCTGAGCCTTGAACCATAATTATCCTCCATTTGCACAAAATATTGTTTTAAAAAAAGATTATATACACTCATGGACAAAACAAGGAAGTTGAACCTTTCAACATGTATATCGGGATTCAGACAATAACTCTGAAAAATATTACAGTGACCTTTATTGAAGACACAAGATAACCAAGTGAGAACAAAATTGTCTCTGTCTCCTTCAAAAAAAATAGATGGCCGACATCATCAAAGACTTTCAACTTTCTTAGGTTTTGTCTCCATGAGAGTTTATATATAATCAAAACCACTAACAAGTAAAATAAACTTTCAAAAAAAATTTCTTCCTTCAAAAAAATAGCAACATCAAAGACTTTCCACTTCCTTAAACTTTGTCCATGAATGTACCATGGCGAGTGAGGGATTTATAAAATATTTTTATGCTTAAAAAAATAATTCCTGGGATAACCTCAAGAGTATCGAGATTTTTGATGGTGTATACTGGGTATGAGTATAGCTCATCAAAGGAGATTTGACATCCATAATGTTGTTGTTGTTGTTGTTTCTTATCCCCTTGTGTAAAGATTACACGAATTCCATGAGTTCATGCTCCTCGAGCTGTTTTATGATGAGCAGTGGCCTCTCCCAAAGGTCCTGTTTAGTACATCTAATACAAGCCAAAATGTGTTCTGGAGCTGCAGGTGCCAAACTACATTTTGGGCAAGTGGGGTAGATTTTGTTATTATTTTCTATCTTCAATGGCTTGAGATGGCCTGTTCTAAATCTTGTTAGTGTTGTTTGATGCTGTCTATTTCTGATGTTCAGAGCTCCTCCTGGGTTCACTCCACTGTACCAACTGTGCTTAGGTGGGGACATCCATAATGATTGGGTGAAGTAGAATGTGTCTGCTTTTGTCATTAAAACTGGGAGAGCATTACTCAGTAGCAGTCCACTGACTTAGCTCCAATATGAAATGGCCGCCTCTAACATGAGGAACAGATGCCAAGTGCAGCCTCTCCTAACATGGAGTACAGACTCATCCTGTATCACTGGATCAGGAGCCCTTACAGAGTACTATCAGCCGGGCCAGCTGAGTCCAGGTTTTTTTAGTTTTTTGTTACTGCTCCCCCTCCTTCTTTTTCATCCAGGCTTGGAACCGGCAACAGCAGAGTTACTTCGGACACATAATGAGAGCAAATGTATTTTAAAATATGCTGATTTTTTGAAAAAAATGAAAGAATAAAAAGGAAGACTTGCAATAAGCTGACTAGAAGGAATCAATTGGATCTATTGGAAGGTCACTAGATAAGCTATGAGTGATGATCACTAACAGATCAAATTGAAGAATATTTATCTATTCAGTCACCAAAAGTCAAACTTAATCTTCTTCTTATTTCCAATCAATCACACTAAGGTATCAAGCTTGTAGAGTTTGAGACTTTTGATGGTGTCTGCTGGGGATGAGTAGAGATCATCAATGGATGAGTCAATACAGTCAATAATATGTCTTGGGGTTGCAGGCTGAGAATTGCACTTAATACATAGTGGGAAAACCTTGCAACCATTCTGGAAAGTCATTGTCCGTAGATGACCAGACTTAAGTCTGGAAATCAAGTCAAACTTGATGGATGCTAACAACAACAAGGAACTTTGTGCTGTCTGTTCCCTCAATCTGATGTTTACAGGGTTGGATGCCAAGAAGCTACTGGAAGCCACAGAAGACATTATTCCTACCTTGATTGTTCCCCACATGACAGCAGACAACCTGGGCCAATGGGAGAAACTGGTTACATTGTTGCCGACACAAGTCGACCCTAGCGCTGTCGGGCTGTTGTGGGGACATCGAGTGTGGCATGACCCGCCCCTGCCTCTCACAGATGTAAGTCCCTTATTGACTGATCCTGTTTGGTTGAGGCAAGTATGCTTCTTCTTTCTTATCTCCACTCAATCATATCAGGGTATCAAGCTTGTAAAGCTTGAGACTTGACAACCATCATGACTGAGTGAAGTAGAATGCTTTTGTCATTAAGACTGGAAGCACTACTCAGTGGTAGACAGACCTAGCTCCAAAAGAAATGGCCGCCTCTGACATGAGGAACAGACACCATGTGCAGCCGCTCCTAACATGGAGTACAAACGCTGCTCATCCTGTATCCCTTACAGGATACTATCAGCCGGGCCAGCTGAACCCAGATTTTTTACCAAGCTTGTTACTGCTCCCCCTCCTCCTTTTTCATCCGAGTTTGAGACCGGCAAAGGCAGAGTTGGCAAGTATGCTGGATTGATTAAGTGTTTGAAAATTTTTACAAAATAGGTGACGCAGTGCTAATATTCTCTTTCACATTTCATTTAAAAATCACTCAGAAATCTTTTTTTTTTTACTAGATTAAAACCTTCTTCAAATAAATACAGTAGAATCTTCCTGTAAAGGATAACACCTAATTTCAGAGCCAAAGTGTTCTTTAGAGAGAGGTGTCCTCTTACTGTAGAGTTGCTAAATACAGTAGAACTACCTCTTTGTAAAGGACAACACCTAATTGCAGAGCCAAATTGTTCTTTAGAGAGAGGTGTCCTCTTACTGGAGAGTTACTAAATACAGTAGAACTACCTCTTTGTAAAGGACAACACCTAATTGCAGAGCCAAATTGTTCTTTAGAGAGATGTGTCCTCTTACTGTAGAGTTGCTAAATACAGTAGAACTACCTCTTTGTAAAGGACAACACCTAATTGCAGAGCCAAATTGTTCTTTAGAGAGAGGTGTCCTCTTACTGGAGAGTTACTAAATACAGTAGAACTACCTCTTTGTAAAGGACAACACCTAATTGCAGAGCCAAATTGTTCTTTAGAGAGATGTGTCCTCTTACTGTAGAGTTGCTAAATACAGTAGAACTACCTCTTTGTAAAGGACAACACCTAATTGCAGAACCAAATTGTTCTTTAGAGAGAGGTGTCCTCTTACTGTAGAGTTGCTAAATACAGTAGAACTACCTCTTTGTAAAGGACAACACCTAATTTCAGAGCCAAATTGTTCTTTAGAGAGAGGTGTCCTCTTACTGGAGAGTTACTAAATACAGTAGAACTACCTCTTTGTAAAGGACAACACCTAATTGCAGAGCCAAATTGTTCTTTAGAGAGAGGTGTCCTCTTACTGGAGAGTTACTAAATACAGTAGAACTACCTCTTTGTAAAGGACAACACCTAATTGCAGAGCCAAATTGTTCTTTAGAGAGATGTGTCCTCTTACTGTAGAGTTGCTAAATACAGTAGAACTACCTCTTTGTAAAGGACAACACCTAATTGCAGAGCCAAATTGTTCTTTAGAGAGAGGTGTCCTCTTACTGGAGAGTTGCTAAATACAGTAGAACTACCTCTTTGTAAAGGACAACACCTAATTGCAGAGCCAAATTGTTCTTTAGAGAGATGTATCCTCTTACTGGAGAGTTGCTAAATACAGTAGAACTACCTCTTTGTAAAGGACAACACCTAATTGCAGAGCCAAATTGTTCTTTAGAGAGAGGTGTCCTCTTACTGGAGAGTTGCCAAATACAGTAGAACTACCTCTTTGTAAAGGACAACACCTAATTTCATAGCCAAATTGTTCTTTAGAGAGAGGTGTCCTCTTACTGTAGAGTTGCTAAATACAGTAGAACTACCTCTTTGTAAAGGACAACACCTAATTGCAGAGCCAAATTGTTCTTTAGAGAGAGGTGTCCTCTTACTGGAGAGTTGCTAAATACAGTAGAACTACCTCTTTGTAAAGGACAACACCTAATTGCAGAGCCAAATTTTTCTTTAGAGAGATGTGTCCTCTTACTTTAGAGTTGCTAAATACAGTAGAACTACCTCTTTGTAAAGGACAACACCTAATTTCAGAGCCAAATTGTTCTTTAGAGAGAGGTGTCCTCTTACTGGAGAGTTGCTAAATACAGTAGAACTACCTCTTTGTAAAGGACAACACCTAATTTCAGAGCCAAATTGTTCTTTAGAGAGATGTGTCCTCTTACTGTAGAGTTGCTAAATACAGTAGAACTACCTCTTTGTAAAGGACAACACCTAATTTCAGAGCCAAATTGTTCTTTAGAGAGAGGTGTCCTCTTACTGGAGAGTTGCTAAATACAGTAGAACTACCTCTTTGTAAAGGACAACACCTAATTGCAGAGCCAAATTTTTCTTTAGAGAGATGTGTCCTCTTACTGTAGAGTTGCTAAATACAGTAGAACTACCTCTTTGTAAAGGACAACACCTAATTGCAGAGCCAAATTGTTCTTTAGAGAGAGGTGTCCTCTTACTGGAGAGTTGCTAAATACAGTAGAACTACCTCTTTGTAAAGGACAACACCTAATTGCAGAGCCAAATTTTTCTTTAGAGAAATGTGTCCTCTTACTGTAGAGTTGCTAAATACAGTAGAACTACCTCTTTGTAAAGGACAACACCTAATTTCAGAGCCAAATTGTTCTTTAGAGAGAGGTGTCCTCTTACTGGAGAGTTGCTAAATACAGTAGAACTACCTCTTTGTAAAGGACAACACCTAATTTCAGAGCCAAATTGTTCTTTAGAGAGAGGTGTCCTCTTACTGGAGAGTTGCTAAATACAGTAGAACTACCTCTTTGTAAAGGACAACACCTAATTGCAGAGCCAAATTGTTCTTTAGAGAGAGGTGTCCTCTTACTGGAGAGTTGCTAAATACAGTAGAACTACCTCTTTGTAAAGGACAACACCTAATTTCAGAGCCAAATTGTTCTTTAGAGAGAGGTGTCCTCTTACTGGAGAGTTGCTAAATACAGTAGAACTACCTCTTTGTAAAGGACAACACCTAATTGCAGAGCCAAATTTTTCTTTAGAGAGATGTGTCCTCTTACTGTAGAGTTGCTAAATACAGTAGAACTACCTCTTTGTAAAGGACAACACCTAATTGCAGAGCCAAATTGTTCTTTAGAGAGAGGTGTCCTCTTACTGGAGAGTTGCTAAATACAGTAGAACTACCTCTTTGTAAAGGACAACACCTAATTGCAGAGCCAAATTTTTCTTTAGAGAAATGTGTCCTCTTACTGTAGAGTTGCTAAATACAGTAGAACTACCTCTTTGTAAAGGACAACACCTAATTTCAGAGCCAAATTGTTCTTTAGAGAGAGGTGTCCTCTTACTGGAGAGTTGCTAAATACAGTAGAACTACCTCTTTGTAAAGGACAACACCTAATTTCAGAGCCAAATTGTTCTTTAGAGAGAGGTGTCCTCTTACTGGAGAGTTGCTAAATACAGTAGAACTACCTCTTTGTAAAGGACAACACCTAATTGCAAAGCCAAATTGTTCTTTAGAGAGATGTGTCCTCTTACTGTAGAGTTGCTAAATACAGTAGAACTACCTCTTTGTAAAGGACAACACCTAATTGCAGAGCCAAATTGTTCTTTAGAGAGAGGTGTCCTCTTACTGGAGAGTTGCTAAATACAGTAGAACTACCTCTTTGTAAAGGACAACACCTAATTGCAGAGCCAAATTGTTCTTTAGAGAGAGGTGTCCTCTTACTGGAGAGTTACTAAATACAGTAGAACTACCTCTTTGTAAAGGACAACACCTAATTGCAGAGCCAAATTGTTCTTTAGAGAGATGTGTCCTCTTACTGTAGAGTTGCTAAATACAGTAGAACTACCTCTTTGTAAAGGACAACACCTAATTGCAGAGCCAAATTGTTCTTTAGAGAGATGTGTCCTCTTACTGTAGAGTTGCTAAATACACTAGAACTACCTCTTTGTAAAGGACAACACCTAATTGCAGAGTCAAATTGTTCTTTAGAGAGAGGTGTCCTCTTACTGGAGAGTTGCTAAATACAGTAGAACTACCTCTTTGTAAAGGACAACACCTAATTGCAGAGCCAAATTGTTCTTTAGAGAGATGTGTCCTCTTACTGTAGAGTTGCTAAATACAGTAGAACTACCTCTTTGTAAAGGACAACACCTAATTGCAGAGCCAAATTGTTCTTTAGAGAGATGTGTCCTCTTACTGAAGAGTTGCTAAATACAGTAGAACTACCTCTTTGTAAAGGACAACACCTAATTGCAGAGCCAAATTGTTCTTTAGAGAGAGGTGTCCTCTTACTGTAGAGTTGCTAAATACAGTAGAACTACCTCTTTGTAAAGGACAACACATAATTGCAGAGCCAAATTGTTCTTTAGAGAGATGTGTCCTCTTACTGTAGAGTTGCTAAATACAGTAGAACTACCTCTTTGTAAAGGACAACACCTAATTGCAGAGCCAAATTGTTCTTTAGAGAGAGGTGTCCTCTTACTGGAGAGTTGCTAAATACAGTAGAACTACCTCTTTGTAAAGGACAACACCTAATTGCAGAGCCAAATTGTTCTTTAGAGAGATGTGTCCTCTTACTGTAGAGTTGCTAAATACAGTAAAACTACCTCTTTGTAAAGGACAACACCTAATTGCAGAGCCAAATTGTTCTTTAGAGAGAGGTGTCCTCTTACTGGAGAGTTGCTAAATACAGTAGAACTACCTCTTTGTAAAGGACAACACCTAATTGCAGAGCCAAATTGTTCTTTAGAGAGATGTGTCCTCTTACTGTAGAGTTGCTAAATACAGTAGAACTACCTCTTTGTAAAGGACAACACCTAATTTCAGAGTCAAATTGTTCTTTAGAGAGAGGTGTCCTCTTACTGGAGAGTTGCTAAATACAGTAGAACTACCTCTTTGTAAAGGACAACACCTAATTGCAGAGCCAAATTGTTCTTTAGAGAGATGTGTCCTCTTACTGTAGAGTTGCTAAATACAGTAGAACTACCTCTTTGTAAAGGACAACACCTAATTGCAGAGCCAAATTGTTCTTTAGAGAGATGTGTCCTCTTACTGAAGAGTTGCTAAATACAGTAGAACTACCTCTTTGTAAAGGACAACACCTAATTGCAGAGCCAAATTGTTCTTTAGAGAGAGGTGTCCTCTTACTGTAGAGTTGCTAAATACAGTAGAACTACCTCTTTGTAAAGGACAACACATAATTGCAGAGCCAAATTGTTCTTTAGAGAGATGTGTCCTCTTACTGTAGAGTTGCTAAATACAGTAGAACTACCTCTTTGTAAAGGACAACACCTAATTGCAGAGCCAAATTGTTCTTTAGAGAGAGGTGTCCTCTTACTGGAGAGTTGCTAAATACAGTAGAACTACCTCTTTGTAAAGGACAACACCTAATTGCAGAGCCAAATTGTTCTTTAGAGAGATGTGTCCTCTTACTGTAGAGTTGCTAAATACAGTAAAACTACCTCTTTGTAAAGGACAACACCTAATTGCAGAGCCAAATTGTTCTTTAGAGAGAGGTGTCCTCTTACTGGAGAGTTGCTAAATACAGTAGAACTACCTCTTTGTAAAGGACAACACCTAATTGCAGAGCCAAATTGTTCTTTAGAGAGATGTGTCCTCTTACTGTAGAGTTGCTAAATACAGTAGAACTACCTCTTTGTAAAGGACAACACCTAATTGCAGAGCCAAATTGTTCTTTAGAGAGAGGTGTCCTCTTACTGGAGAGTTGCTAAATACAGTAGAACTACCTCTTTGTAAAGGACAACACCTAATTGCAGAGCCAAATTGTTCTTTAGAGAGATGTGTCCTCTTACTGTAGAGTTGCTAAATACAGTAGAACTACCTCTTTGTAAAGGACAACACCTAATTGCAGAGCCAAATTGTTCTTTAGAGAGATGTGTCCTCTTACTGTAGAGTTGCTAAATACAGTAGAACTACCTCTTTGTAAAGGACAACACCTAATTGCAGAGCCAAATTGTTCTTTAGAGAGAGGTGTCCTCTTACTGGAGAGTTGCTAAATACAGTAGAACTACCTCTTTGTAAAGGACAACACCTAATTGCAGAGCCAAATTGTTCTTTAGAGAGATGTGTCCTCTTACTGTAGAGTTGCTAAATACAGTAGAACTACCTCTTTGTAAAGGACAACACCTAATTGCAGAGCCAAATTGTTCTTTAGAGAGAGGTGTCTTCTTACTGGAGAGTTGCTAAATACAGTAGAACTACCTCTTTGTAAAGGACAACACCTAATTGCAGAGCCAAATTGTTCTTTAGAGAGATGTGTCCTCTTACTGTAGAGTTGCTAAATACAGTAGAACTACCTCTTTGTAAAGGACAACACCTAATTGCAGAGCCAAATTGTTCTTTAGAGAGAGGTGTCCTCTTACTGGAGAGTTGCTAAATACAGTAGAACTACCTCTTTGTAAAGGACAACACCTAATTGCAGAGCCAAATTGTTCCTTAGAGAGATGTGTCCTCTTTCTGTAGAGTTGCTAAATACAGTAGAACTACCTCTTTGTAAAGGACAACACCTAATTGCAGAGCCAAATTGTTCTTTAGAGAGAGGTGTCCTCTTACTGGAGAGTTGCTAAATACAGTAGAACTACCTCTTTGTAAAGGACAACACCTAATTGCAGAGCCAAATTGTTCTTTAGAGAGATGTGTCCTCTTACTGGAGAGTTGCTAAATACAGTAGAACTACCTCTTTGTAAAGGACAACACCTAATTGCTGAGCCAAATTGTTCTTTAGAGAGATGTGTCCTCTTACTGTAGAGTTGCTAAATACAGTAGAACTACCTCTTTGTAAAGGACAACACCTAATTGCAGAGCCAAATTTTTCTTTAGAGAGATGTGTCCTCTTACTGTAGAGTTGCTAAATACAGTAGAACTACCTCTTTGTAAAGGACAACACCTAATTGCAGAGCCAAATTGTTCTTTAGAGAGATGTGTCCTCTTACTGTAGAGTTGCTAAATACAGTAGAACTACCTCTTTGTAAAGGACAACACCTAATTGCAGAGCCAAATTGTTCTTTAGAGAGAGGTGTCCTCTTACTGAAGAGTTGCTAAATACAGTAGAACTACCTCCCTGTAAAGGACAACACCAAATTGCAGAGCCAAAGTTTACATTAGGGAGAGAGGTGTTCTCTTACCAGATAGTTGATAAATAGTAAAAATGGTAATTTTTCAAATGAAACTGGTCCTTTATAGAGAGGTCTCCTTTAGCTTGAGTGTCCTCTCATGGGAGGTTCTACTGTCAATCACTAAGGGAATATAGTAGAGACAAAATGGCTGTTGTTTTTTCTTATCTCCTTGTGCAAAGATTATACATATTCCATGAGTCCATGCTCCTTGAGCTAGTACTAGCTATAAAATACAATTTGTGTTATAAATTGGAAACAAAAAGGTGTAAAAATCACATCCCCGAAAAAAAATAATTGTGTGAAGTTTCTGTAACAGTATTGACAAAAGTAATGAAAATGCCTATTTGATATTTTTGTCTTAAGAAGGTAACAACGATGTTACCCAGATATTGTGCGCAATTTGTTGGTCTTTATGATAAGGCATAATTTGGAATATCTTCTATATATATAAAAATCAATGTTTGTATGTTTGTTTGTTTGTATATATGTCCGGTATACAAATTCGCAGTATAGTTCACTAATTCAAACCAAAATTTCCATACATAGGTAAAAAAAAATACGGGGAAGACGATAGGCTATTTTAAAAAATATATAAATCAATTATTAAAACTATATATTCAAATTATTCTACTTAGCTCACGAACAGCGCCCTCTATCAAAGATTAGATTAAATTATGCTGATGCAAACAAATAGATAATTCTAATAACAAACAATTATTTTTAAAAATCTTATCTAAATATATATCACTCGGGTAGATATGCACATGGGTCAATCCCGGGGCGAAGCCCAGGTCACCCATCTAGTAGATTATAAACACAAGGTAATAAGACCAAATCCAAATAATAATTCTGTACTTTTGTCTGAAGATGGTAATAACGCTGTTACCGAAACGTCACACACTATTTATTTTTATTGGTCTTATTACCTTGTGTTTGTTGGTCATTGGCTACCTCATGTGTCAATATGTTGGTATAAGCACTGCCAAGGATTTGACTCATGTGTATGTGTGTGAGCATGTACAGAAAGAGTGGCATGCTAGACTGGACCTGCTCCTTGTCCTCTTCAAGAAACTCCCTCCTCCTCAACTCCTCCAGTTTGTGGAGGGGATTCTCTTCTCTGAATTCTCCTACTCCCACGTAAGTCATCTACAGTCTATCTACAGTATCTGTGGTATATATAGGCAATATTCCTATGGTACACTATGTTCCCTTTATATCTACTATAGCCCTATGGTACACACTTTGCCCATGTAAGTCTCCTCCCCTATCTACAGTATCCATGAGGGGGTCGGTGAAAGGATGGTCTAAACCGTTGGTTTTCGTCTGCTACGACCCGGGTTCAATTCCCGCATTGGGCACTTTTTTCTGATTAAAAAAAAAATGCTCCAATGGCCCCCGATTCTTGCAAAAGTCCAACCCCCACCAGCGAGTGCAAGTAACCAAAACGGGGCTTTGGCACATTTGTAAGTGCAAAGTCGAACTGTCTTTCACATGTGTAGACATATGGGGCACTTACAATAAAAGCAGTTGCCAACTTCTACCCACCATGATTATCATAACCTGTACCATGTGTACTAGGAATAAGCAAAAAAAAAAACAGTATCCATGGTATAACTAGGCAATATTCTTATAGTACACTATGGTCCTATGTGCCCTTAATATCTACTCTAGCCCTATGGTACACTATGGCCCTATATTCCCCTTATCTACTATAGCCCTTAATGGAAGCTGTTTTATGAGGCTTGCGGCCCTTCACCTCTTGTAAACTACCTTCTTGTAAGACACGCTGAGATATTTATTTGTCAAACATTCACCTGTATAGAATTCAGTCGGCACTAGAGCTCATGTAAAATAAAAGAAGTTATTCAAGTAAAGGAAGTTGTGTAAACAAAACAAATTATGTAAATAAAAGGAGTTATGTAAATAAAAGGAGTTATGTAAATAAAAGGAGTTATGTAAGTAAAAGAAGTTGTGTACTCTAAAGAAATTATGCAAATAAAAGAAGTTATATAAATAAAATAATTATGTAAATAAAAGGTACAGTTAAACCTGTCTATAGCGTCCCCTCTTGGGACTCGCCAAAATAGGGTGCTATAGAGAGGGGGTGTTATAGAGAAGTCACTTTTAATGTAAATCGCATTGTATTACGTATTTAAAATTGGGCGCTATAGAGAGGGAGGCACTATTTAGAGGGGGCGCTATAGACAGGTTTAACTGTATGTAAATAAAGAAAATTGCGTAAAAAAAATAAATTTTGTAAAATGAAAATTGCAATTATACCGCGAATGTTTCTTTTAAACAAAAATCGAAATTTATTTTAAAGAGAAATAACGACTATTTCTAACTTTAAGGATGAAGTATGAAAGGGTGAAAATATGAAGAGTAATGGCGAACGGAAAAATAAAAGTGTCCAGGGGCGGGAATCGAACCCACGACCTTCCGCTTACCGGGCAGATGCCATGTCCACTAGGCTACCCTGGACATATCTTTCCGTTCGTAAATATTATATAAAGTAATTTAAAATACAATATAACGCGGCTGATGATTGTAAAACGAAAATTGCAATTATACCGCGAATGTTTCTTTTAAACAAAAAAAGTTTTGATCAAATTAATTTCTGCCTATCAGTTGCTAACACCTGAGATTTCTAAGTTATTGATTCAAGAACTCCAGACTTGGCCATGACATCTGTCTGCACAGCTCACCCTGGAGACCCGGACAGATCTGCTGCAGAAAATCTCCAGGATCTGCTGGAAGAGGCCGGACAATTATGATATGTAAGTTTTGATACTACAGTAGAACTAACTCTTTGTAAAGGACAACATCTAATTGTAGAGCTAAAGTGTTCTTTAGGGAGAGCTGTGCTCTTACCGGAGAGTTGCTTCTTCTTCTTCTTCTTCTTTCTTATCTCCACACTGGGTAAAGTAGAATGTGTCTGCCTTTGTCATCAAGACTGGGAGCACTACTCAGTGACAGGCCGACTTAGCTCCAAAAGAAATGGCCACCTTTAACATGAGGAACAGACACCATGTGCAGCCGCTCCTAACATGGAGTACAAACGCTGCTCATCCTGTATACCTGGAGCCCTTACAGGGTACTATCAGCAAGGCCAGCTGAGCCAAGGTTTTTTAGTGAGCTTATTACTGCCTCCCCTCCTCCTTTTTCATCCGGGCTTAGGACCGGCAAAGGTGGAGTTGCTAAATAGTAAAAAATGCTAATTTCATAAATGAAAACTGTCCTTTGTAGAGAGGTGTCCTCTCAAGGAGGTTCTAATGTATTAGTGTAATCTCTTTCTTTGCTTGTAAGTCTCAACGTGCTAAAGGAGACCTCTCTATAAGGGACAGATATTATTTGCAAAAATTGCCCTTTTTACTAATTAGCAACTCTCCATTGAGACGTCATTTCTTTCTGAAGGACACTATGGCTCTGCAATTAGGTATTACAGGCAGTCCATTACGAAAATTATATTGGAATTAATGTGAATTTGTTTTGTTTTTTTCAGAATAGGAGAACTTGAGCATCTTTCCCGACACTTGGAAGCCATGTTGGACCCTTCTCTGGATCCGTTCCGCTCGGATCTCGGACTGGCCAGTCTCCTCCGGGCCATAGATCTGTCCTGTGGGCAGGAGGAGAAGGTTTGTTCATCAACGTTGTTGTTGTTGCTGCGGGAGATAAGGATGTCCATTTATCTGTGAGAAACTCGATAAGGTACAATTTGGATTATAAGATTATAAACACAAGGTAATAAGACCAAATCCAAATATATAAATAGTGTTGTGAGGTTTCGGTAACAGCTTTGTTACCATCTTCAGACAAAAGTACTGAATGAGACATGTCACACACTATTTATTTATTTGGATTTGGTCTTAATACCTTGTGTTTGAGAATCGCAAGCATTCAGCCTGTATTTTTCTCCTTTAAGCCTTATTCCCTACTGGCCTTACTTATATGATAAAATATTTTGAGGGCCTGGTTTTCCATAGTGGAGAATCGTTGGTAGTGGTTTTTTACCAGTTTAATACACCATTTTTATTTATTTATTACAAAACACACATGCTATTTCATATGTAAATATTTGCATGTAAATATTCCAACTATTTTATATATATATAGTTTCAAAATATATATTTTTTTGCTTATCCCTAGCACACGTGGTACAGGCTATGATAATCATGGTGGGTAGTTAGCGACCGCTTTTACTGCAAGTGCACCACATGTCTATACATGTGAAAAGCAGTTTAACTTTGCACTTACAAATATGCCAGAGCCCCGTTTGGTTACTTGCACTCGCTGGTGGGGTTGGACTTTTGCAAGAATCGGGGGCCATTGGACCATTTTTTTTTTTTAACAGAAAAAAGTGTCCAATGTGGGAATCGAACCCGGGTCGTAGTGGTCGAAAGCCAAACGGTTTAACCAGCCTTCCACCGACCCCCCTATAGACATTTAACATAATCCTCTCAACAGATCTTACACCTAATCTCAATGTATATATGACCTTGTATAAAGATATATCAAAATACAAAACTATTATAAACACGTAAGATTCTTTTCAAAATAAAACAATTTCTACTGCCCTTACTGCAATGGAAAAATTAATGGGAGGGCCTGGCTCTTCAGTGGTGAACCCTCCCAGTGGTTTCGCCAGTTTAATCTACCATACCGCTGTTATATTGCATTTTTTGGAACTTCCTTTTATAGTGATACTGATGCTAGACTCTTTGAATGGGTATTTTAGATGAACTATGGACATAAGCTTTGAGGACAGCAGAATTACATATAATTATCTATATATATAAAATTGAATGTCTGTCTGTCTGTCTGTTTGTCTGTACTCTATAGATTCAAAAACCATACATCCAATCGCCGTGAAATTTTGGGATATTATTAGGTATATCACCGGGAAGGTTTTTGAAAAATAATTTCATGAATATCTTGAATATCCTTAGAGTTATTTGCAGATTTGTAGATTTAACTCGCAAGCAGCGCCCCCATTGTGACGATGATAACAAGTTTTCTTATCACTAAGTTTGCTATCTTGAATATTATTTATCAAAAGTAAGATTATCTCAGGATGACACGGCAATGTGACACGGGAAAAAATGTTCACTAGATAAAACTATGATTTTCTAATGTAGAAAATTAGGAAAGACAAAATTCAGGATGACACGGCACACAGGGACCGGGAAAAAATGTTCACTTTATCGAGAGATTCAAATTTACGAGTTTCAAATTATCAAAATATATCTTTTTTTTTTTTAAATAAGTTTTAGAGAATTGTTTTAACAAATGTTCGATAGACAAACCTTTACTCGGGGAAAAACCTCGGGCGAAGCCGGGTACGTCCGCTAGTATATATATATAATATGCTTCGAGCAATCGCTCTTCCGCAAACATCAATTTGTGTCATTTATTATCCCATTAATTTTTCCATTGCAGTAAGGGCGTCTATAATAGTCTCGAATTTTGATAACAGATGGCGCGCTAGTGCATCTTAATATAATGATATATATTTGATAATAATAATCATTTGAAATGTAATCTTTTTTTTTTCCCCATTGCAGTAAGGACAGTAAACACATGGTAATAAGACCAAATCCAAATAAATAGTGTGTGACGTTTCAGTAACAGCGTTGTTACCTTCTTCAGATAAAAGTACTGAATTTGCTGAAAATTTTCAGCACTTTTGTCTGAAGATGGTAACAACGCTTTTACCAAAATTTCACCCACTATTTATTTATTTGGATTTGGTTTTATTACCTTGTGTTTATAATCTATAATCCAAATTGTGCCTCATCAGTAAAGGCATTAGTTTATTTGAGCACATAATGAGAAACAAATAGCTTAGAAAAGATGTTGATGTGAAAAATTGAAGAAAGACCTGCAATGAGCTGGTTAGAAAAGTTCAAGAAAGCTATCAGAAGGTCACTAGATGAGATGTGAGTCATGGCCACTAGAAGATCTAATTGGAGAATATTTGTCACCAAAAGTTGACTTGATGATGCTTATAACAACAAGGACAGTAGGAAGTGGTTTTATTTGAGAAAAAAGATGAAATTTTGCTCTTAAATAGTTTAAATTTTCATATACAGATGGCGCTCTATCTAATTTGTGTGTCTACAGTTAATGGAGATCTACGTCCAGTGTGTCCTGGATCTACAGCCGCTGGAGGTTCTCCAGACCCTGCTCTCTGTGATGGCGTCAGAGTCCAACATTGACGATCTCTACCTGTCAGCCATCCACCAGGTGGAGATTGGACTCAGGTACTCTTTCTTCATATTTCCTCTTTGTGATGGGCTGCTATGGGGTTGGTTGGTTTGTGCCTTTATGATTAAAGGAATAAGCCAAAGAAAATACCACTAACAATTTTTACATTCACATTCAATAATTTGTTTTATTATATTTGGGTATAATGGTCGTATCTCACCAGGACGCCATGGCGACGTAGAGCCAGCAACATTTCCAATTAACTCTTTTAAAATCAATGGCAGGTATCTCACTTGGGTACCACTTGGTGATGGGCCCAAATTGGAGGTGTCGTCGCTGTCTACAGCTCCTCGTGTGGAAACTGGCCATCCTGGCCACTTGGCAGTGACACCAGCAATATAAATGAGAGTCAATGCACCGTCAGGGCCGTACCTCACTGGGATGCCATGGTGATGTAGCCCGTAACTGTGACTGAGGTGGTCGTGACCTTGCGGGCAGCGTTCTTGGCGACGTGTTTTGGCGACCCATGGTTGCCAGGAGTAGCCGTAGCCACGTCGCCATGGCGTCCCAGTGAGGTACAGCCCTAATTGAGAGATGCATTAGTATGCTATCTGTTATAAGAAATATAAACTCATTTTGACGTCGTGTATATAACAGCAGTATGGTAGATTAAACTGGCGGAACCGCTGGGAGGGTTAACCACTGATGAGCCAGGCCCTCCCATTGCAGATGATTCTTGCAAAAGTCCAACCCCACCAGTCAATGCAAATAACTAAACTGAGCTTTAATATACCCTTAAATTCAAAAAGTCTAACTGCTTCCTTTTTTTTTTTTTTTTGCTTATCCTTAGTACACGTGGTACAAGCCATGATAATCATGGTGGGTAGAAGTTAGCGACTGCTTTTACTGTAAGTGCACCACATGTCTACACATGTGAAAAGCAGTTTGACTTTGCACTTACAAATGTACCAGAGCCCTGATTGTTTACTTGCACTCGCTGGTACTCACTGTAACTCATTTTATTGTTTCCACAACTGTGTTTTCTATTCCACACAACACGTTTTGTTTCCAGGACAAAGGAAGATGCGAGAGAATCCTTGATCTCCAAGCTCGAGAACATCTTGAAACAGATTGATGATCACAGGTCAGTATAAAAAAGTTCAGTACGTTTGAACTACCTCCCTATAAAGAACAAAACCTAGTTGCACAACCAAAGTGTTTTTTAGGGAGAGGTGTCTTCTTACTGGAGAGTTTCTAAATACAGTAGAACTACCTCCCTGTAAAGGACAATACCTAGTTGCATAGCCAAATTTCCTTTAGGGAAAGCTGTCCTCTTACTGGAGAGTTTCTAAATACAGTAGAACTACCTCCCTGTAAAGGACAACACCTAGTTGCATAGCCATATATAGAAAAATGTATATAGACGCAATTGTATATAGACTCTATGCTGTAAGATGTAGAGAGATACTGCATATATAGACACAATTGTATATAGACAAATGGTATGTTGTAAGATGTAGAGAAAGACAACTGTAAATAGACACTTGTATGTATATAAAATAAAAGGATTTAAAAGCACGAATGTTTCTTTTATACATAAAACGAACTTCTACTGTCCTTACTGCGATGAAAAAATATATTGGGATGTTTTATGTATAAAAGAAACATTCGCGCTTTTAAATCCTTTTATTTTATATATATAGATGGCTCGTTATTGCTTTGTGTTATTTGTGTTAACATGTATGTATATATACAAACAACAAGGATGGATGTGTACAGTGATGAACTGATGGTGCTGCCTGAACTGGTGTGGGAACTCCTGGAGCCAGCCAGCACTGATCCTGTTGTTCCTCCCAATACCAGGGCAGCTCTGCTACAGCTGCTACGTGACCAGGTAACTTCTCTCATTGTCCCCACCCCCATTCTATGGATTATTGGTCACAAAACTTCTTTTAATTAAACCTACCTACTAATACATAGGTAAAAATCCAAGTTAATAAATTGGGTCCTATTATTATGATTAGGTACAATTTGGATTATTATTTTTTATTTTTTTTTTGCTTATGCCTAGTACACGTGGTACAGGCCATGATAATCATGGTGGGTAGAAGTTAGCGACTGCTTTTACTGTAAGTGCACCCCATGTCTAGACATGTGAAAAGCAGTTTGACTTTGCACTTACTTGGTTACTTGCACTCGCTGGTGAGGTTAGACTTTTGCAAGAATCAGGAGCCATTGGAGCATTTATTATTATTTTTTTTTAATCAGAAAAAAAGTGCCCAATGGGGGAATCGAACCCGGGTCGTAGCGGTCGAAAACCAACGGTTTAGAAACACTATGTATAGATAAGATCATCATCATGTTTTTGTTGACATGTATGGAAGGCAAGTGTTTAAGACTGGTTTGTGCGTGTGTAATCTTTTGATAATTGTCATGTCCTCTGTAAGTAATCAATAATGAAGCAACTAGATGAATAATAAATGTTTTATGGTAAGAGAATAGAAGAGAGAGAGAAGAGAGAACTATTGTTATTTATAACCTATAGAGAGGGGGGTCGGTGAAAGGATGGTCCAAACTGTTGGTTTTCGACCTTATTCTACGACACGGGTTCAATTCCCACATTTGACACTTTCTTCTGATTAAAAAAAAAATGCTCCATTGGCCCCCAATTTTTGCAAAAGTCCAACCCCACCAGCGAGTGCAAGTAACCAAACGGGGCTCTGGCACATTTGTAAGTGCAAAGTCGAACTGCTTTTCACATGTGTAGACATGTGGTGCACTTACAGTAAAAGCAGTCGCCTACTTCTACCCACCATGATTATCATGGCCTGTACCACGTGTACTAGGGATAAGCAATATTAATACATATAGAGAACACAATACAAACATAAGTTAATATGACCAAATCTAGATAAATAGTATGTGGGTGACGTTTCAGTAACAATATCGTTACCATCATCAGACAAGAGTACTGAATGTTTATTTCAGTACTTTCAGAATGTCATTTAATACTTTTGTCTGATGATGGTAACAACATTGTTGCCAAAATGTCAGACACTATTTATTTATTTGGATTTGGTCTTATTACCTTTGTGTTATCTAATCTATAATACAAATTGTACTTTTTATAAATTCAATTGCCATCTATCAATAAAATTTGTAACAAATAAATTTACTGGCAATGTGTTTATAAACACAAGGTAATAAGACCAAATCCAAATAAATAAATAGTGTGACATTTCGGTAACAGCACTGTTACCATCTTCAGACAAAAGTACACAATGGTAACAACGCTGTTACCGAAATGTCGCACACTATTTATTTATTTGGATTTGGTCTTATTACCTTGAGTTTATAATCTATAATACAAATTGTGCCTTATCGTTGCAATGTGTTTCTTTTCATTAATATCCTTAAATATTATCTCTATAGATATTATCTCATTGTTGTAAGGTCTGTAGAGATAATATTTAATGATATTATTGAATAAAGAAACACACATTGCCGGTAAATTTATTTGTTACAAATTGTACTTTATCTCTCATAATGTTTTGTATATAAACAAAAGGTAATAAGACCAAATCAAACATTCAGTACTTTTGTCTGAAGATGGTAACAACGCTGTTACTGAAACGCCACACACTATTCATTTATTTAGATTTGGTCTTATTACCTTGTGTTTATAATCTATAATCCAAATTGTGCCTTATCATCTGTTTTGTATATGTTTATAAATCTAAATGATGATAATGTGATGATAGAAAGTGTAATGTATGTACAGCTGAAGGATTTGAATGAAGAAGACAAAGCCAGAATCAACAGTCTGTGGCTCTCAGCCGCAGTGGAGAACTCCTGGCCACATCTCGGGGTGAGAGGACCTCAACATCTATCACCACTTTATACCTTAACCCAACAACTAATTGGTGGCATTCCTGTTTCATTTATTGCTTGTTTATTTTATTTGGACTTTGAGCGCTATGTCCACCTAGAGACACTTGCACTTTAAAGTTAAACAAAACATTGAAAGAAAGATATTTTAAATACGTACAAGAATTAGTATGCAAGTTAGTTACATGAAAAAAGAAAAAATATCAACACAATTGATATATGTACAAAGATTTGATATGCAAATTTAGTTAAATAAAATCAAATTGCAAATGATAAGGCTCAATTTGGATTATATATTATAAACACAAGGTAATAAGAACAAATCCAAATAAATAAATAGTGTGTAATGTTTCGGTAACAACGCTGTTACCGAAACGTCACACTCTATTTATTTATTTGGATTTGGTCATATTACCTTGTGTTAATCACAATGTAAAGTATTGTGTGAATTTTCGAGAAAAACAATTTACAGATTGAAGAAAGTTTTAAGGAATATTTTATAATGAAAATTTATTGTTTGTTGTTGCTATTAATGTCCTTCAAGTTGAGTTTAACTTTTGTTGGCTCTATGGACAAATATTCTCCAATTTTATCTGTTAGTGAGGGGGTCGGTGGAAGGCTGGTTAAACCGTTTGGTTTCCGACCACTACGACCCGGGTTCGATTCCCGCATTGGACACTTTTTTATGTTAAAAAAAAAAAAGCTCCAATGGCCCCCGATACTTGCAAAAGTCCAACCCCACCAGCGAGTGTAAGTAACCAAACGGGGCTCTGGCACATTTGTAAGTGCAAAGTCGAACTGCTTTTCACATGTGTAGACATGTGGTGCGCTTACAGAAAAAGCAGTTGCTAACTACCCACCATGGTTATCATGGTCTGTACCACGTGTACTAGGGATAAGCAAAAAAAAAAATCGGTTAGTGACAATCACTCACAGCTCATCTAGTGACCTTCCAGTAGTTTTCTTGACCCCTTCTAGTCAGTTCATTACAGGTCTTTCTCTTTTTTTCTTCTTTTCCTTCAATTTTCCTTAATGTCAACATCTTTTTTAAACCATTTGGACATATAATGAGAGAAAATGATTTAGAAAAGATGTTGGGAGAAATTAAAGTAAGAAAGGAAGACCTCCAATGAGCTGGCTGGAACTAGAAGGAGGTTTAAGTCAAAGAAGCTACCAGAAGGTCACTACATGAGCTATAAATGATGGTTACTAACAGATCTAATGGGGAGAATATTTGTCCATAAAATTATACCAAATGTGTCGTACCCTACTTGATGAATGCTAACAAAAAACAAAAGGAATCCCCGATTGCTTAAGAGAATATGTTTTGAATATCATTCTGAAGTAAGACTTTTGTAAGACTTTGGGTCTTAATGGGGGCTTTTGTTGTTATGTTGTATATATGTATGTATATATCATACTTACATAATCTTTCTTCTTCTGTATATTCCCCACTTTCACAGGCCTATCTCTCTTGTAATCTCGGGGAGAATCCTCTATAAGACCAGTTTGTCTTAATAAAGGCTTTTGTGTTTGTGTGTGTATTTGTGTGAAATATTAATATTAAGAAGTATGAACACAAGAGGTAATAAGCCCAAATCCAAATAAATAAATAGTGTGTGACATTTCGGTAACAGCGAATGACTTCAGTACTTTTGCCTGAAGATGTTAACAACGCTGTTACCGGAACGTCACACACTATTTATTCATTTGGATTTGGTCTTATTACCTTGTGTTTATAATCTACTAGCCGAATGACCCGGGCAACGCCCGTGTTTTACCCGATTGAATGTTTTTATTCAAATACTATTTGTTACAATTATAAATTGGCGCCTTAAATAAATGCATATATTAGTTAATAACTTTAGCCTATGTGTGCTTTATCTCTCTATGTACTGTTGGCTTCCGTAGGTGTCTCTTACTTGGAAAAAGAAAGAGAGGATTCCATTTAGTTATTAACTAATATATGCATTGATTTAAGGAGCGACCCGCTCCAACACAATAGTTACAAAAACCAAAAAGCGAGTGGGGGGGGGGCAAAGTCAAAAACAAAGTGTCTCGCGTAGTGGTGGCGTGATCGTAGCCAACTAATAGGAGAGCGCCATTCCAAAAAAAAAAGCAAACAGTGACAGAGATGACGCATGACGCTCGTAACTGTATATAGTATAAGCCAAATTGTGCCTTATCATTAAGAAGCATGAGTTATGTTCCAGGTGTCAGAGGTTGAACTTCTCCTGGAGAATCCTCCAGAACTCTTCACCCAGCTCCTTACAGATTCCTCCACAGAGCAGCAGTTCAGTTTCCTCCTGGAACTCCTGCAACACCAGTCCATGGACCTCAGGTGAGACAGTCCTTGTAGATACAGTAGAACATACTCCATGAGAGGAGACTCACACTAGAGGATACCTCTCTACAAAGTACAGTTTTCATTTACAAAATTACCATTTTTACTATTTAGCAACTCTCCAGTAAGAGGATACCTCTCTACAAAGTACAGTTTTCATTTACAAAATTACCAATTTTACTATTTAGCAACTCTCCAGTAAGAGGACACCTCTCTACAAAGGACAGTTTTCATTTGTAAAATTACCAATTTTACTATTTAGCAACTCTCCGGTAAGAGGACACCTCTCTACAAAGGACAGTTTTCATTTGTAAAATTACCTTTTTTACTATTTAGCAACTCTCCAGTAAGAGGACACCTCTCTACAAAGGGCAGTTTTCATTTGTAAAATTACCATTTTTACTATTTAGCAACTCTCCGGTAAGAGGACACCTCTCTACAAAGGACAGTTTTCACTTGTAAAATTACCATTTTTACTATTTAGCAACTCTCCAGTAAGAGGATACCTCTCTACAAAGTACAGTTTTCATTTACAAAATTACCATTTTTACTATTTAGCAACTATCCAGTAAGAGGATACCTCTCTACAAAGTACAGTTTTCATTTACAAAATTACCATTTTACTATTTAGCAACTCTCCAGTAAGAGGATACCTCTCTACAAAGTACAGTTTTCATTTACAAAATTACCATTTTTACTATTTAGCAACTCTCCAGTAAGAGGATACCTCTCTACAAAGTACAGTTTTCATTTACAAAATTACCATTTTTACTATTTAGCAACTATCCAGTAAGAGGATACCTCTCTACAAAGTACAGTTTTCATTTACAAAATTACCATTTTTACTATTTAGCAACTCTCCAGTAAGAGGATACCTCTCTACAAAGTACAGTTTTCATTTGCAAAATTACCATTTTTACTATTTAGCAACTCTCCAGTAAGAGGACACCTCTCTACAAAGGACAGTTTTCATTTCTAAAATTACCATTTTACTATTTAGCAACTCTCCAGTAAGAGGATACCTCTCTACAAAGTACAGTTTTCATTTACAAAATTACCATTTTACTATTTAGCAACTCTCCAGTAAGAGGATACCTCTCTACAAAGTACAGTTTTCATTTGTAAAATTACCAATTTTACTATTTAGCAACTCTCCAGTAAGAGGACACCTCTCTACAAAGGACAGTTTTCATTTGTAAAATTACCTTTTTTACTATTTAGCAACTTTCCAGTAAGAGGACACCTCTCTACAAAGGGCAGTTTTCATTTGTAAAATTACCATTTTTACTATTTAGCAACTCTCCGGTAAGAGGACACCTCTCTACAAAGGACAGTTTTCACTTGTAAAATTACCATTTTTACTATTTAGCAACTCTCCAGTAAGAGGACACCTCTCTACAAAGGACAGTTTTCACTTGTAAAATTACCATTTTTACCATTTAGCAACTCTCCAGTAAGAGGACACCTCTCTACAAAGGACAGTTTTCATTTGTAAAATTACCATTTTTACTATTTTGTAACTCTCCGTTAAGAGGGCACCTATCCCTAAAGGACACTTTAGCTCTGCAATTAAGTATCCTTTACAGAGAGATTCTACTGTACACCTAACTGTATCTCAGTAACCAATGCTCACAGGAGAAATGTCTGTGTTTCCAGTCAGGACTGCTGGCTTCAGCTCATAGCGACCACACTGGAGAGGAAGCCGTCCCTCGCTATCTCCGTCATTGTCCCCGCAGCTCTCTCCCATATCACAGAACCCCAGGTAACTCCACTACTGCCTTGTTATACATGCCATCAATATACAGTTAAACTTGTCTATAGCGCTCCCTCTAAATAGCGCCTTCCTCTCTATAGCACCTGATTTTAAACATTAAAATATATTTATTTATTCTTTATATATTAATATTTTATATATTATATTATATTATTATTTATTATATTTATAAACATGAATATTGTAGGTTTTAGATATTTTAAATTTTATAGCAGTTGTACATACTTGTGAATAGATAAGCGAGCTTCTCAAAACAATCTTGTTCCCTGAAGAAGTTTGGCGAGTTGCCTTACGAAATATTGGAAAATAAAACTTTATGATCCAAAATAATCATTTTAAAATAAACATTAAAATGTAAACATTTTACATTAAAAGTGACCTGTCTATAGCACCCTTATTTTGGTTAGTCCCAAGAGGGAGGCACTATAGACAGGTTTAACTGTATAAGATATATATATTTTTTTTGTTTATCCCTTGTACACGTGGTACAGGCCAAGATAATCATGGTGGTTAGAGGTTGACATCTGCTTTTACTGCAAGTACACTACATGTCTATACATGTGAAAAACAGTTCGACTTTGCACTTACAAATGTGTCAGAACCCTGTTTGGTTACTTGCACTCGCTGATGGGGTTGGACTTTTTCAAGATTCAGTGAGCCATTGGAGAATTTTTTTTTTTTTTATCAGAAAAAAAGTTCCCAATGCGGGAATTGAACCCGGGTCGTAATGGTTGAAGACCAACAGTTTAGACCAACCTTCCACCAACCCGCTATATAAGAAATAAAACATTTAAGCATGAAATTTTCTTTTCACTCATAAATCAAATTTCTACTGTTCTTACTGCAATGAAAAAATATATTGGGAGGGCTTGGCTCATCAGTGGTGAACCCTCCCAGAAGGTTTGCCAATTTAATCTATCAGATCGCTTTTAAGAGCTCTAATACTGTATTGTATACTCCCTTGTTATATACTCATGGACAGAGCTTAAGCAAGTGGAAAGTCTTTGATGTCATTGCTCATCTATTTTTTGAAAGAGACAGAGGTTGCTCATACTTGGTTATCTTGTGTGTCTTCATTAAAGGTCACTGTAATATCTTTCAGAGTTATTGTCTGAATCCTGATATACATGCTAAAAGGTACAACTTCCTTAAGTTTTGTCCATGAGTGTATGTAAATTTATACCATGCTATATTTGCATATACAATTCACCTACTTTAATTTATACACCTTGGCTATGCAACTATGTGTTGTCAATTAGAGACAGGTAGTTCTACTGTTTTATAAAAAAATAAAAATTATTCTAATAACAGATAACATGCTAATGCAACATGTTCATTGAAAAGTTGGTAGGAAATCTATTTATAACACATTTGTTTATTTTTAAATGATATGGTACAATTTGAATTATATATTTTAAACATAAGGAGGGTAACAAGACCAAATACAAATAAATAGTGTGAAACCTTTTGGTAACAGTGTTTTTACCATCATCCGACACTTTTTTCTGATGATGGTAACCACTCTGCTTCTAAAACGTTATAGAATATTTATTTGGATTTGGTCTTGTTACCTCTGTGTTTCTTTTAAAATATGATTAAACAAACATGCGCCAAAAAATATGGAGAAAAAAAAACCTAATAAAGTCTAATTAAACATTGGGATCAGATGGATGAATCCAGAATAAAAGCAGGGGGGCCGGTGGAAGGATAGTCTAAGGGGGGCCGGTGGAAGGATAGTTTAAACCGTTGGTTTTTGGCCACTACGACCCGGGTTCGATTCCTGCATTGTGCACTTTTTTCTGATTAAAAAAAAAAATTCTCTGATGGCACCTGATTCTTGCAAAAGTCCAACCCCACCAGTGAGTGCAAGTAACCAAACGGGGCTTTGGCACACTTGTAAGTGCAAAGTTGAACTGCTTTTCACATGTGTAGACATGTGGTGCACTTACAGTAAAAAGCAGTCGCCTACTTCTACCCACCATGATTATCATGGCCTGTACCATGTGTACTAGGGATAATTAAAAAAAAAAAAAACCTTGTGTTTCTAAATCTATAATCTAGATTGTACCTAATTATTTCCTAATGCTATGAATATTATACATTTCTAATATAACAGAGGGTTTGCCAATGTATTGTGTTCAAATAAACGTGTGTGTTACTATCTAAGGCATGTGTTGTGCAGGCGGTATACGAGCTCCTGTCAGAAAAAGGAGCTGATACCAAAATTCTCCTACAGGTGGCTCTGATGACAGACACTCCTGAGCTATGGCAGACTGCCTTGGAAAATGCCAAGGACATCTCGGTGAGTTTCTAAAAGTATTTTTTGCTTATCCCTAGTACACGTGGTACAGGCCATGATAATCATGGTGGGTAGAAGTAGGCGATTGCTTTTACTGTAAGTGCACCACATGTCTACACATGTGAAAAGCAGTTCAACTTTGCACTTACAAATGTGCCAGAGCCCCGTTTGGTTACTTGCACTCGCTGGTGGGGTTGGACTTTTGCAAGAATCGGGAGCCATTGGAGCATTTTTTTTTTTTTAAACATAAAAAAAGTGCCCAATGCGGGAATCGAACCCGGGTCGTAGCGGTCGAAAACCAATGGTTTAGACCATCCTTCCACCGACCCCCATGTTTCTAAAAGTGATATAATGGTCACTACATTTTAAAATCAATTTTTGAAATAGAAACAACAACCTTCAAAATGTATTACCTGATGTTCCAGTGATCCACTTTCACCCTTTTTCAAGATGGAAAGTAACACAAAATTGACAATTGATGGAAGTTTTACCGGGAGGAAATTGATCTATAAAAGGAAAGGTCGTCTCTCCCATCAAAATAAATGTCTAAACTAAATGCCATCTATTAACCGTCTCCGCAGACTAGCGGCATCGGGTCGGTGACAAAGACACAACACCATGCTTTGGCAAACTGAGAAGCATCTACCTTGAGACCATGATTTCAGGCTAATGGCCCTCGTCAGTCTTGGGCAGACTTTATTCCATGATATCCACATTCTATATTTTAGCCTTAGATTTTTGCCAGCCACATTGCCAGCTAAACATCTCTTTGGAAGATTGTGAAGATTCCATTAGATCTCTTGTGGATCACATAAAGTCCGCCTTAGGCTGAAGAGGGCCATTAGCCCGTGTTCTCTAGGTGGACGCTTCTCAGTTTTCCAAAGCTGGTGTTGTGGCTTTGTCACTGACCTGAGATCGCTAGTTTGCGAGGACGGTCAATAGATGGCGTCTAGTTTTGACATCTATTTTGATGGGAGAGGTGACCTTTGATTTTATAAAAGTTGATTATGTTTTACTTGAACATCATAATTATTAACAAGATACATGCTTTTCCAATAACCTGCCGGCAAAAATACCATGTCATTTGGACATTAAAATGGGGTATGAGAGATAGCCCTATAAAATAAAAACATAATCTGCCAAGATATATTCTCTCTCAAGCCTAGAATCTTCTGGTCTGTAGTTAGGCATGTTAAATTTTCACAACGCCTGTTCTCTTCTTCTTCTCTTCTTTCTTATCTCCACTCCGTCATATTAGGGTATCTGTGACCCTTGATGGTGTCTGTTTGACAACCATCATGACTGGGTGAAGTAGAATGTCTTTGTCATTAAGACTGGGAGCACTACTCAGTGGCAGGCCGACTTAGCTCCAAAAAAAATGGCCGCCTCTGACATGAGGAACAGACGCCATGTGCAGCTGCTCCTAACATGGAGTACAAACGCTGCTCATCCTGTATCCCTGGATCAGGAGCCCTTACTATCAGCCAGGCCAGCTGAGCCCAGGTTTTTTAGCGAGCTTGTTACTGCTCCCCCTCCTCCTTTTTCATCCGGGCTTGGGACCTGCAAAGGCGGAGTTACGCCTGTTCTAAATTGCCTATGTATATACTGTAAAATATATTCAATATATATTATTTGATCATTGTATCTTGATGATGCTGTTAATGTAAGTGCATATTCAATATAATGTTTCTAATAAAAAGAAATTGTTTAGTAATTGTAATGTTATTACAATAAATTATTATAAATCTACCCCACTTGTCCAAAATGTAGCTTGGCACCTGCAGCTCCAGATCACATTTTGGCGTGTAATAGATGCCCTAAAAAGGACCTTTGGGAGAGACCGCTGTGTGTCATCAAACAGCTCTAGGAGCATGAACTCATGGAATTTGTGTAATCTTTACACAAGGGGAGGGGAATAAGAAACAACAACATAATAATAATATATTTTCCGACACTTGAAGTTACACCGCATGAGTTTCTTTTCGACGAAAAATCAAATTTTTATTTCAAGGTGAAATATTGACTATTTCTAACCTTTTTGGATGAGGTATGAAAGGATGAACTATGAAGAGTAATGACGAACGGAATTATTTTATTTTTCCGTTTATCATTACTCTTCACAATTCATCCTTTCATACCTCATCCCTAAGATTAAATATAATCGTTGTTTCTCCCCTTAAAATAAAATTTCAATTTTTCGTTCAAAAGAAACACATGCGGGATGATTTTCAAATGTCGTGCTGCAATTTTAAGCCACATTATAAATATATATTGATATCAATGTTTAACTAGTATTATTGAATATAGTATAGTGAATACATAAACATATACAATAATAAATTTAATAAATGATAAAGCACAATTTGGATTATAGTTAGAAACACAAGGTAATAAGACCAAATGCGAATAAATAAATAGTGTGTGATGTTTCAGTAACAGTGTTGTTGTTTCTTATCCCCTTGTGCAAAGATTACATAAATGCCATGCTTCTTGAGGTGTTATTTTTGTTTCTTTTTCCCTTGTGCAATGATCACAAAAATTCCATTTGTCTATGCTCCTCGAGCTGTTTGATAATAAACAGCGGGACCTCTCCTAAAAGTTTAACAACAATGACAACAAAAAGATTTAATTTGCATAGTGTTCACTTACATACCCTACCAACTGTCCCTAATGAAGTATTGTGATGGCAGCTGGACCCAGAGACGGACCTCCCTCTGGTGAGAAGTCTAGCGGACCACAACCTGTTGTCCCGGCCGAATGCTCCACTGTTCCGTCAGTCCATCGAACTGATCATCACTCGCAGGGACTCCAGTCTAGCTGGCAGTGTGGCCAGTTTGCTCTCTTACTACGGACATTCCGCCGAAGCTGCTTCCCTCGCAGCACTCAGCCGAGATTTACCTCCGTCATTGGTCACTTTCTCTTCTGTGTTGGACTCCTTCAATCATTGGATGAACAAATAACCAATCACGTTCTTTCTTATATCTCTCTTTCTCTCCTGTCCGCCCGCCCCTGCTTCTGTGATAGTGCTGACTCTGTGTGTTGCCCTCACTCACTCACTCCTGCGCTGGAATTATCTTTTTTACAAAACTTTTTATTGTTAACTCTTGTTTTTATTTGACTCTCTTTTTTATTTCTCTACTAAATCTACAGAGCTGATAGAGTATTCCACTGTAGTATTACCCATAGTATGCTTTCTAATTTCCCAAGTACACTCTATATATAGTATTACCTCTCTTTAATATACCTCAATAATGTTGAGAATTTTTTTTTAATAAATTATTTGCATATTGTTTTTGCCCACATACCTTTAAATTTTTTTTTTTTTTAATTCGATAATTCTTTAAATTGTATCATTATTTTTTGTAATTATCAGAGTATATAGATTTTTGTGGTCCACTGAAGTATATAAAAGGTATTTATTTCTCTCTGTAATTGCTGTTCTGGTTAACAGTACCTGTAAGTAAAACCCCAGTTCTCACCTAGACAGCTCTAATTAATTTGTAGTATATAAAAAGATATGGTGTCCCTAAATAAATATTATTTTTTATTTAAATTTTTTTGTGTTTCTATAAATTGACTTCTACAGTTATTGTTGTTGTTTCTTATCCCCTTGTGCGAAGATTACACAAATTCCATGAATGATCTCGTAGAACGGGGTATAGAGGTGCAGCTTTCATTGATCATGGCACCATGATCCAGGCACACTTTGGTGAAAGTCTATCTTTGCCTGTATTTTGAGGCCGTTTCTAATATGGAAGCCTTTGCTGCCGACTCTAACATGAGTACAGACGCAGCTCCTCCGTATCCCTGGAGTGGAACCCTTGCTGAGTTCCATCAACTGGGTCAGTTGAAGTCAGGATTTTTAAAGAGGTCTACCCTCTTCTCTCTCTAACAATGCTGCTGTTGGTCCGCGACTGCTTATTGTGCAAGATCTGTGAACAAGGACAGCCCAGTGAGACATACTACAGTAGAACCTCCATACAAGTATACACTAGCTAGAGGTCACCTCTCTACAAAGGACAGTTTTCATAACTAAATTGACCATCTTTACATATTAGCTCTCTACAGTAAGAGAACACACAAGGTAATAAGACCAAATCCAAATAAATAGTGTGTGATGTTTTGGTAACAACTTGACAAAACGACAATGCAAGCTTTAGCAAATTGAAAAGTGCCCAATTGAAGACCATGATTTCGGGCCAATGGCCTTCCTCAGTCCAGGGGGTGAGGGTTCATTTGATCGAAAAAGGATTGAATGAAATCTTCATATTCCATCAAAGGGGTGTTAAGCTGACAATCCCTTCACCGAATTTTGAAGATTTATTCTGGTCCCTTGTGTATGACATTGAATAGAGGGAGTCCTGGATTGAAGAAGAGACATTGGACCAACCCAATGTTCTCCAGGCGTGCAGTAACTCTGTAACTGAAACGTCTCACACTATTTATTTATTTGGATTTGGTCTTATTACCTTATGGTTATAATCTACTAGACGAATGGCCCGGGCAACGCCCGGGTTTTACCCGAGTGCGTATATATTTTTAAAATGTTTTAATTAAAATACTATTTGTTACAATTATAAATTGGCACCGTGGATGTCTCTCTTGTGAAACGTCCCGCCCCAAACTGTGTGTGTCTTGAAAATATAAAAATAAAAATGTGAACGGAAAAATATGTCCAGGGTAGCCTAGTGGTCATGGCATCTGCCCGGTAAGCGGAAGGTCGTGGGTTCAATTCCCATCCCTTGACACTTTTTTTATTTTATCCATTCTGACCAAAATCTATCCGTGAACTTCACACAGAGAGAATAAGGCAATTATATAAGTAGATAATCCAAATTGTGCCTTATCACACACTATTTTTTTTATTTGGCCTTATTACCTTGTGTTTATAATATATGACGTAATGCCGGCGGCGCGCACCCGTTGGCTGCCGGCGAGCACGTGACCTCCCTGTGCGCGCGCATCCGTGACAGAACCAGCCCATGACGGTCATGACTATATATATATGGATGGATAATAATAATAATTATTATTATTATTATTATTATTATCATTGTTGTTGTTGTTTCTTATCCCCTTGTGTAAAGATTACACGAATTCCATGAGTTCATGCTCCTCGAGCTGTTTTATGATGAGCAGCGGCCTCTCCCAAAGGTCCTGTTTAGTGCATCTAATGCAAGCCAAAATGTGTTCTGGAGCTGCAGGTACCAAACTACATTTTGGGCAAGTGGGATAAATTTTGTTATTATTTTCTATCTTCAATGGCTTGAGATGGCCTGTTCTAAATCTTGTTAGTGTTGTTTGATGCTGTCTATTTCTAATGTTCAGAGCTCCTCCTGGGTTCACTCCACTGTACCAACTGTGCTTAGGTGGGATCCTCCAGTTCTTGTTTATTTTTATAATGATAATGATCATAATGATGATGCGCGCGCATCCGTGACAGAACCGGCCGGCCCATGACGGTCGTGACTATATATGTTGATAATCCAAATTATTCCTTATCAATAAGAGAACACCTTTCTCTCGAAAGGATACTATTGCTCTGCAACTAGGTGTTGTTCTTTAGAGCAAGGTTGGCTACTGTAACTTTGAATCTCATTGAAACATCTTCCTTTATAATATTGCAACATGGATTGAACATTCCTGATTCTATAGCTACAAGGTAATAACATTAAATACACTCTTGGACAAAACTTAAGGAAATGAAAATATTTTTGATGTCACCATTTGTCTATTTTTTTTTTTAATTAGACAGAGGAAATTCTGTTTACACTTGGTTATCTCGCATATCTTCAATAAAGGTCACTGTAATATCTCTCAGAGTTATTGTCTCAATCCCGATATACATGTTAAAAGTTACAATGGAGATGTTGCACTACTTATTTGATTGTGCTGCTCTGTCTGAGGAAAGACGAAAACTAAATGATAAAATGGGGCAACTTTGTCCTTCATTTCCGGCATTAATTAATGAAATATCAAAGAATAGGTATATAGCGATGGCGATATTTGGATTCCACAGGATTATATCTCGGAAAAAGGCCACACAGTGTTCTCCCCATCCCTTGTGAACTGGCGAATCCTGTATAAGGCGAGAGGCCCTAAATAAAGGCTTTGTTGTTGTTGTTTGTTAAAAGTTACAACCTTCTTAAATACTGTGTATATGAGTGTATATAAATAGTGTGTGACATTTCAATAACAACTTTGTTGCTATTAATAGATAAAAGTACTGAATTAATTTGCTGAGTAAGTACTATAGTACTTTTGTCTAATGATGGTAACGACGCTGTTACTGAAATGTTACACACTATTTATGTATTTGGATTTGGTATTAGTACAATTAAACCTATTTTGAAAATAGAGCAATCCATAAATAAATCTTTAATTAAAAAGGCATATATTGGATCAAAATATCATTTATTTTACCAATATTTCAGTTGGCTGAACGCCAACCTTTATCAAGGTGTTATAATGCATTAAATATGTTATAATGCCTTGATAAAGGTTGGCGTTCAGCCAACTGAAATATTGGTAAAATAAATTATATTTTGATCCAATATATGCCTTTTTAATTAAAGTTAAACCTGTTATAGTGCTCCCTCTTGGGACTCACCAAAATAGGGTGCTATAGACAGGTCATTTTTAATGTAAAATGTTTACATTTTAATGTTTAAAATCGGGCGCTATAGAGAGGAAGGGGCTATTTAGAGGGGGTGCTATAGACAGGTTTAGCTGTATTTTATTATTTATAATCCAAATTATTTCTTATCTCTAAAGCCCAAGTTTGTAGTGACAATTATTTTAACTGTGATGATAACATGACAAGACTTTGGTCCTAAAATATGATTTTGTTATTATTTGATTGCAAGAGTTCAACTGTCTTATCTAATCCTATACCATGTTGGGTTATGTTTCCCAAGTACACGAAGTACAGGTGGAATGGAATGTAGGGGTGCAGCTTTCATTGATCATGGCATCATGATCCAGGCACACTTTGGTGAAAGTCTGACTTTGCCTGTAGTTTGAGGCTATTCCTAACATGGAAGCCTTTGCTGTCGACTCTAACATGAGTACAGACGCAGCTCCTCCATATCCCTGGAGAGGGACCCTTGCTGAGGTCTATCAACCGGGTCAGTTGAACTCTTCTTCTTCTTTCTTATCTCCACTCAATCATATTAGGGTATCAAGCTTGTTTGACAACCATTATGACTGTGTGAAGTAGAATGAGTCTGCCTTTGTCATTAAGACTGGGAGCACTACTCAGTGGCAGGCCGACTTAGCTCCAAAAGAAATGGCTGCCTCTGACATGAGGAACAGACGCCATGTGCAGCCGCTCCTAACATGGAGTACAAACGCTGATCATCCTGTATCCCTGGATTAGGAGCCCTTACAGAGTACTATCAGCCGGGCCAGCTGAACCCAGGTTTTTTAGTAAGCTTGTTACTGCTCCCCCTCCCCCTTTTTCATCCGGGCTTGGGACTGGCAAAGGCGAACTCAGGATTTTTAAAGAGGTCTTTCTCCTCTTTCTAACAATGCTGCTATTGGTCTGCTTATTCGTCAGAGTTATTCTGCTTGTTTCGCAGCTATCCTTCATATCTGAAGGTCGTTTCCCTACACGCCACATGGGGACAACAACATAGTACAGGTAGCCATGATAATCATGGTGGGTAGTTAGCAAATGCTTTTACTCTAAGTGCACCACATGTAGAAAGAAGTTTTTTTTCTTTCACTTACAAATGTGCCAGAGCACTGTTTGGTTGCACTCAATGATGGGCTTAAAATTTTACAAGAAATGGAAGCTATTGACTTTTTTTTATTTTGAAAAAAATGCAGGATTCATTCCCAGATTGTGGTTGTTGATTATTGACAGTTAATACCCTTCCTCAATCCATCCTACAAACAAAGAACTTACAGATTCTTCTTTCTGATCGGAAACTCAGCCACTTGCTGAAGGTGAAATAGATCTTGATGAGACACATGGCTGTTGATGGTAAGATCTGATTTAGCTGTGACAATGTTGTTTCTTATCCCCTTGTGTAAAGATTACACTAATTCCATGATTTCATGCTCCTCAAGCTGTTTGATTATAAGCAGTGGCCTCTCCCAAAGGTCCTGTTTAGTACATCTAATACAAGCCAAAATGTGTTCTGGAGCTGTAGGTGCCAAGCTACATTTTGAGAAATCCATAAGATCAGCTGTGACAATGTAATGGTCAGGTGAGACTGAAAGTGGTGTTTTATGCACAGGGGAAGCTCTTTTTTTTTCTTTTGGTTTTTGATGCACTTAGATATCTGAAACCCAAAACACACATTTACCCAGAAATCCTATACAGGGTGGCCCCATAAGTCACAAACCCTTTTATTTTTTTATTTAAAAATTAAAAGGATAATAAAGTTTGATAATTTTAATTCTTTCTTTAATATCAAGGGATGACCTTTTCTAAAATGGAAATTTTCTTGGATGGAACCTGAACACACATATATGTTAATTAAAACAAATAATTTATTAGTTACAAAATTTTAAATGGAATTGAGACTTACGGACCACCCTGTATTATTTACAAGAGATTAACACCTAAACACAGCTGGTAGATTGGAGTGGACCCAGGAAGAGCCCTGAATCTCAGACAGCATCAAACAACAAGATTTAGAACAGGCCATCTCAAGTCATTGAAGATAGAAAATAATAACAAAATCTATCCCACTTGCCCAAAATATAGCTTGGTACCTTCAGCTCCTAAACACATTTTGACTTGTATTAGATACACTAAACAGGACCTTTGGGAGAGGCCGCTGCTTATCATCAAACAGCTTGAGGAGCATGGACTCATGGAATTCGTGTAATCTTTACTCAAGGGGATAAGAAACAACAACAAAAGATTAGGTTCTTATCTCAAACTATAATAAAAGAAATAAATAATAAAGTTTGCCTGGAATTTGTTCTTCTTTTTGTGAAGTAGAATATGTCTGCTTTTGTCATTATGACTGGGAAAACTACTCAGTAGCAGGCCACTGACTTAGCTCCAATGTTAAATGGCCATCTTTGACATGAGGAACAGACGCCATGTGCAGCCGCTCCTAACATGGAGTACAAACGCTGCTCATCCTGTATCTCTGGATTAGGAGCCCTTACAGGGTACTATCAGCCGCACCAGCTGAGCCCAGGTTTTTTAGCGAGCTTGTTACTGCTCCCCCTCCTCCTTTTTCATCCGGACTTGGGACTGGCAAAGGCGGAGATTAATATTTGCTATGTAAAGTATATTTATATTGCATATGTGTATTTTTAAATTAAGATTATTAAGTAGCATTGTTGCCAAAATGTCACACACTATTAATTTATTTGGATTAGGTCTTATATTTCTTGTATCTATAATCCAAATTTAATTTATTGAGAAACTAAATTTGTAAAAAGTGGTTATTGTAGCAATATATGTTTTTCCAAACAGACTTCCAACCAACAAATGATCTTTAAAATGACACATATGCAGTATAAATAATTTACATATTCAATAACTGTCGATATGCAAATACAATATGAAACTCCTATATATACATTCAATATATTTTCTAAGCAGTAATGGAGCAGAGAATGGGAGAACATTGAACATACAGCCTACACTACAATGACGAGGGCCAACAATCCTAAACATGTATATAGTTGGCTTTTCTTGTTAATTTTAAGAAAACGTGTTGACTAATATTTGTAAATTTAAAAATTTCAGTTGCTACTTTTCTGATAGAGTGGACCAGTAACATCATTTAATTGCACGATCTTTCAATATATCTAGCAATATGGAACCACAACACAATGTGTGTTTGTATGCACATAAATAGATAAAAATAAAACATGTTTAAATATAGACATGACCATGAGAAAGTATATATGTATATACCCAACAATGTAGCAAAAATATATAGACCCAACAATGTAACAAAACATATATAGACCCAACAATGTAATAAAACACCACATATATAGAGACCCAACAATGTAACAAAACACCACATATATATAGACCCAACAATGTAATAAAACACCATATATATATAGACCCAACAATGTAACAAAACACCACATATATAGTAGACCCAACAATGTAACAAAACGCCACACATATAGAGAGACCCAACAATGTAATAAAACACCACATATAGAGACCCAACAATGTAATAAAACACCACATATATAGACCCAACAATGGAAAAAAACACCACATATATATAGACCCAACAATGTAACAAAACACCACATATATAGACTAAACACTATAACAAAACACCACATATATATAGACCCAACAATGTAACAAAACACCACATATATAGACTCAACAATATAACGAAACGCCACATATATAGAGACCCAACAATGCAACAAAACACCACATATATAGATAGACCCAACAAAGTAATAAAACACCACATATATAGACCCAACAAGGTAACAAAGCACCACATATATAGACCCAACAAGGTAACAAAACACCACATATATAGACTCAACAATATAACGAAACGCCACATATATAGAGACCCAACAATGCAACAAAACACCACATATATAGAGACCCAACAATGGAACAAAACACCACATATATATAGACCCAACAAAGTAATAAAACACCACATATATATACCCAACAAGGTAACAAAGCACCAAATATATAGAGACCCAACAATGGAACAAAACACCACATATATAGAGACCCAACAATGTAACAAAACGCAACACATATATATATATAGACCCAACAATGTAACAAAACGCAACACATATATATATAGACCCAACAAAATAACAAAACACTATACATAATAGAGACCCAACAATGTAACAAAACGCCACATATATATAGACCCAACAATATAACAAAACACCACATATACAGACCCAACAATGTAACAAAACACCAAATATATAGACCCAACAATGTAACAAAACACCACATATACAGACCCAACAATGTAACAAAACACCACATATATATAGACCCAACAATGGAACAAAACACCACATATATAAGGACCCAACAATGTAACAAAACGCCACATATATATAGACCCAACAATGTAACAAAACACCACATATACAGACCCAACAATGTAACAAAACACCAAATATATAGACCCAACAATGTAACAAAACACCACATATATAGAGACCCAACAATATAACAAAACGCCACATATATATAGACCCAACAATGTAACAAAACACCACATATACAGACCCAACAATGTAACAAAACACCAAATATATAGACCCAACAATGGAACAAAACACCACATATATAGAGACCCAACAATATAACAAAACACCACATATATATAGACCCAACAATGGAACAAAACACCACATATATATAGACCCTACAAAATAACAAAACACTACACATATATATAGACCCAACAATGGAACAAAACACTACATATATATAGACCCAACAATGGAACAAAACACCACATATATATAGACCCTACAAAATAACAAAACACTACACATATATATAGACTCAACAATGTAACAAAACACCACATATATATAGACCCAACAATGGAACAAAACACTACATATATATATAGACTCAACAATGTAACAAAACACCACATATATAGATCCAATAATGTAACAAAACACCACATATATAGACCCAACAATGCAACAAAACACCACATATATATAGACCCAACAATGTAACAAAACACTACATACATAGACCCAACAATGTAACAAAACACCACATATATAGACCCAACAATGCAACAAAACACCACATATATATAGACCCAACAATGTAACAAAACACCACATATATAGACCCAACAATGTAAAAAAACACCACATATATAGAGACCCAACAATGTAACAAAACAACACATATATAGAGACCCAACAATGTAACAAAACAGTACATCTGTAGAGACCCAACAATATAACAAAACAGTGCATCTGTAGAGACCCAACAAAGTAACAAAACACCACATATAGAGACTCAACAATGCAACAAAGCACCACATATATAGAGACCTAACAATGCAACAAAACACCACATATATAGAGACCCAACAATATAACAAAACAGTACATCTGTAGAGACCCAACAAAGTAACAAAACACCACATATAGAGACCCAACAATATAACAAAACATATATATAGACTCAACAATGCAACAAAACACCATATATATAGAGACCCAACAATGCAACAAAGCACCACATATATATAGACCCAACAATGCAACAAAACACCACATATATAGTAGAACCAACAATGTAACAAAACACCACAGATATAGACCCAACAATGTAATAAAACACCACATATATAGACCCAACAATGCAACAAAGCACCACATATATAGAGACCTAACAATGCAACAAAGCACCACATATATAGAGACCCAACAATATAACAAAACAGTACATCTGTAGAGACCCAACAAAGTAACAAAACACCACATATAGAGACCCAACAATATAACAAAACATATATATAGACTCAACAATGCAACAAAACACCATATATATAGAGACCCAACAATGCAACAAAGCACCACATATATATAGACCCAACAATGCAACAAAACACCACATATATAGTAGAACCAACAATGTAACAAAACACCACAGATATAGACCCAACAATGTAACAAAACACCACATATATAGACCCAACAATGTAACAAAACACCACATATATAGATCCAACAATGTAACAAAACACCACATAATATAGACCCAACAAAGTAACAAAACACCACATATATATAGACCCAACAATGTAACAAAACACCACATATATAGACCCAACAATGGAACAAAACACCACATATATATAGACCCAACAATGTAACAAAACACCACATATATAGACCCAACAATGGAACAAAACACCACATATATATAGACCCAACAATGTAACAAAACACCACATATATAGACCCAACAATGTAACAAAACACCACATATATAGACCCAACAATGTAACAAAACACCACATATATAGACCCAACAATGTAACAAAACACCACATATATAGACTCAACAATGTAACAAAACACCACCAACGGGAAGAGAAGGAGATGGCAGCTGTGACCCCTGACCCCAGGGATCAACGACCCCACCCTTCCGACCCCAGGAATGCCCCGACAGCTGACCACTACCGCCTCCCAGACCTCTGTAACATTCCCTGCAGCACTGGGCCTGTGGATCTCTTTAACTCGATATGGCCCATACCTGATTAACCACACACAGCCTCATGGCATGTCACGTTTCCCTATTTTATAATTTAGTAACATTCCATCTATGGGTTGAAAGAAAACAACATTAAAATGGCACACTTCATGAATTTGTGTGTTATCCTTGCGCAGGGGCAATGCTAATCTTCTCTGTATCGTTCCTATTGTAGTAGTTGTACCGCCGAACTGGTATCACAGGGGCCATGCTAATCTTCTCAGTATCCTTCCTAACGTAGTAGTTGTACCGCCAAACTGGTATCACAGGGGCCATGAAAATCTTCTCTGTATCCTTCCTATTGTAGTAGTTGTACCGCCGAACTGGTATCACGGGGGCCATGCTAATCTTCTCTGTATCGTTCCTCTTGTAGTAGTTGTACCGCCGAACTGGTATCACAGGGGCCATGCTAATCTTCTCTGTATCCTTCCTATTGTAGTAGTTGTACCGCCGAACTGGTATCACGGGGGCCATGCTAATCTTCTCTGTATCGTTCCTCTTGTAGTAGTTGTACCGCCGAACAAGCGTGAACATACATTAAAGAGGTTTATTTATTCGGCCAATTTTGAGAATGAATCAAATTGATATCCCAACACGTATTTTCAAGAATCCAAAGTGATCGTTAAGACAATTACACCGATGGATAAAGGGTTACCTAGACTGACGTCTGTACGCCTGTAAAGCACTTACAGTATCTAGACATGTCGTGAGGTACTGTAGCAGGTGTAGAATCCATCAATGACGTAATTAATAATCTGATTGGCAGCCGCCAAATGACGTCATCCAATTGGCGGGGCGGTCAGACGAACAATTCTATTTGTACTACGAGCTGATTGGTTCCCTCTCCCCCGAACTGTTGAGAATCCACTTATGCAACTTTTCAGTTGATAACCGCAAGTATTATCTGGACAAAATTCAGGAGTTGACAGCCTCAAGTCTAAATTGGACAACATTCAGGAGTTGACAACTTCAAGTCTAATTTGGACAACATTCAGGAGTTGAAAACTTCAAGTCTAATTTGGACAACATTCAGTTGACAACTTCAAGTCTAATTTGGACAACATTCAGGATTGACAACTTCAAGTCTAATTTGAACAACATTCAGGAGTTGACAACTTCAAGTCTAAATTGGACAACATTCAGAAGTTGACAACTTCAAGTCTAATTTCGACAACATTCAGGAGTTGACAACTTCAAGTCTAATTTGGACAACATTCAGGAGTTGACAACTTCAAGTCTAATTTGGACGACATTCAGGAGTTGTCAGCTTCAAGTCTTATTTGGACAACATTCAGAAGTTGACAACTCCATGGTAAATTCTACAACATTTAGGAGTTGACAATTTCAAGTTAAATTCTAAAACATCCACAAGAGTTGACAAACCTAAATCTTAATTATAGCAGCTTCCAGTTACATTTTGACAATAGTCTTGTACTATGACCATTTTAAAAACGACTGTTTAAAGAAAGGTGTTTATCATCACCGGGACTGAAGAAAAACGTCAGTTTTTATTGAAATTGTGTGAACCCTTTTTCGTTGTTTCCTGAAGCTGCACGGGTTGTTATCCACCCCTTATAATAATGTCAATATTATTATTGACCATTTATAATACACAATATAATGCGGCTTATAATTGTAGAACGACATTTGAAAATTAACCCGCATGTGTTTCTTCCCATCCCTGGACACTTTTATTTTTCCGTTCATCATTACTCTTCACAATTCATCCTTTCATACTTCATCGCTAAGGTTATAAATAATTGTAATTTCTCCTTAAAATAAATTTCGATTTTTCCTTCAAAATAAACACATGCGGGTTAATTTTCAAATGTCGTTCTACAATTATTGACCATGATCATTATTACCTGTACCACGTGTACTAGAGATAGCGTACTAGAGATATGTAACATCACTTATATATCTATCCATAGCCGTACGTATTAGTATAAATTCGTTCAATATGTAAAATAGAAATGGTATTGGATAATCCATTATCAACGTAAGAAATAGGGATTGGTGGACGAATGGTCATGCCGTTTGTTTGCAACCGCTACAACCTGGAATCGAATCCCGCATGGACTTTTTTTTATAATTAATAAAATAAATGCTTCAATGACCCCTGATTCTTGCAAAAGTCAAACCCAACCGGCGAATTCAAGTAACCAAGCGGGAATATGGGAATTTTTTAAGTGCAAAAGTCGAACTTCTTTTCACTTTGTAGATATGTGGTGCATTTAGAGTAAAAGGAGTCGCCAACTTCTACCCATCATGATTATCATGGTCTGTGCTACATGTACTAGGGATATATACCACGACTAATGTATCCGAAGCTGTACGTATTCGTATAAATTGGTCCAATATGTAAAAAAGAAACGGTGTTGGATAATCCAATCATCAACCGAAGACATAGAATTCAACAAGAATACTCCGAGATGTACGAGACAACGTACCACGTGTATCACATGTACTAGGGATATATACCACGACTAGTGTATCCGAAGCCGTACGTATTCGTATAAATTGGTCCAATATGTAAATAAGAAGCGGTGTTGGATAATCCAATCATCAACGGAAGAATGGAATCCAACAAGAATACTCCGATGTACGAGACAACGTACTACTGTACCACGTGTACTAGGGATATATACCACGACTAATGTATCCGAAGCTGTACGTATTCGTATAAATTGGTCCAATATGTAAATAAGAAGCGGTGTTGGATAATCCAATCATCAACGGAAGAATGGAATCCAACAAGAATACTCCGAGATGTACGAGACAACGTACTACTGTACCACGTGTACTAGGGATATATACCACGACTAATGTATCCGAAGCTGTACGTATTCGTATAAATTGGTCCAATATGTAAAAAAGAAACGGTGTTGGATAATCCAATCGTCAACGGAAGACATGGAATCCAACAAGAATACTCCAAGCTGTACGAAAAATCGTACTACTGTATCACATGTACTAGGGATATATACCACGACTAGTGTATCCGAAGCTGTACGTATTCGTATAAATTTGTCCAATATGTAAATAAGAAACGGTGTTGGATAATCCAATCATCAACGGAAGACATGGAATCCAACAGAATACTCCGAGAAGAACGAGACATCGCCCCAGGGGAGGGGGTAGATGATGTCACAGTGGGCGATCACTATGTAACAACCCATTTTGCATATTAGCACTTGACACACCGCCACAAATCCACTTCATATTCAAATCTCCCCTCCCCCCGTTCACATTTCGGTTCCCCCTCCATCAATAATGACTGGTCCTCCACCCAATCTTTCTAAGTGAGGGAGGCTTCAAATTGTGATTAATTGTAGATCCCTTTCTCTAGGGACATTTTTTTAGATTCGTTCTTCAGGAATCAACAAAAATCTATTATTAACACATCTCACATAGATACGTCCAGAAGTACAATAAAGTAATATAGAAAACAATGGTAGAAAATTATAATAAATATATATAAAAATATTTGGAAATGTATACATAAAATGACCTGTGTGGGAAGATAGCCAGGTTAAAAAACAACCCCCTTGATAAACAAGTTTCAAGTCTTCATTCACAACTAGGGGATTTATTTTACTTAAATCGGTTTAAAAGCGGCTGGATGTGATGATCAAAGGACTGTTCTCACCGAGGTGGTCTCGACACCAGTTGTTCTCGGCCCTTCTATCTTTCCTCCCCGATCTATTTCCTCACGGGGCCTCTGGATCCTGTGTGTCCTTACCACCCATCACTCAACCACCACGACTGCTTCTAACCAACATGCTACACTACAGTCATCCAACAGCATAAACTACATTACTACATATATATATTAAAACAAGTTTAGACGTGTGAGAACGCCTTTGCAACCTTAGAATAATCTTTAACACCGAACGCTTTATTTATTTCTTCTAACAAAGACAAAAGATTTTTCTTGAAACGTTAAGAAAATTTTATCTGGCCGAAGTGTCTACAAGGTGTGTCCAATAAATAATGAGACCGGTCAAAAACAAAAAAAAAATGAAATGATAATTTTTTAAAACTCTATTTAAAAAAAAAAATAGAAAGCTTCAGCTACACTGCGGTATATCACATCACGTGATTGCGCGCGCAGTCGATAAATTGTAAGCTTGTAAAAAGAACGCCTTGCATAACAACTTCTAATTTGTAATGGATAGAAAATTAGAACAACGAATTTGTATTAAAATTTGCTACAAAATTGGGAAATCGGATTCGGAAACTTTAGATTTGTTGAAATTGGCATTTGGAAATGAAAATGTAAATAAGCCCACCACATTTATATGGTTTTCACGAATTAAAAATGGAATGGAATCGGTGAAAGATGAGAAGCGTGTTGGACGTCCAATTCTGCACAGGAACCCTGAAAAGGGGAGCCTAATTTCAAATTTGATAAAAGAAAATCCACGAATAGGGTTACGGGACATTGAGGAAGAAACAGGGATATCAAAATCATTAGTTGGATCGATAATTAAAGAAGACTTGCAGTTAAAGAAGACACCTTCAAAATTTGTCCCTAAAATGCTCACAATCCAACAAAAGGAGAATCGCGTTGAAGTTGCCAAAAAAATTCTTGAAATGGTGGAAGAAAACCCTAATTGGAAGGAAAAAGTAATAACTGGAGACGATACATGGGTTTACGGGTATGACCCGGAAACAAAACGCCAATCCATGGAGTGGAAAGGAAAAGATGAACCAAGAACGAAGAAATCCCGACTTTGCAAGTCAAAAAACAAAGTCTTATTGGTCACGTTCTTTGACAAAAAGGGAATTGTGCATTATGAATATCTAGAGGAAGGTCAAACAATCAATAAGGAGTCTTATTTAAACATTATGAGACGTGTACGTGAATCAATTCGTCTGAAAATAAGAGAAATGTGGAGTTCCAAAAATAGGATTATCCATCATGATAATGCACCACCGCACACCGCTACATCTGTACTGACTTATTTGGCTAAACACGGCATCCAAATACTTCAACAACCTCCCTATTCCCCAGACCTAGCTCCAAATGATTTTTTTCTCTTTCCAAAACTCAAAATGGCACTAAAAGGAAGGAGATTTGACACTAGAGAGTCTATCATTTTATTTATTTATTTGACACATCGGACGCGATATCCCAGCTCGGGATACTTGCGCCCAAATACATTTCAGCAGATTATATACAACTCATCTTATACAATTTAACAACCGGACTAAAAACATAATTGAAACTTAAACGATAGCACTCCAAAACAGAAGAGAAAATCTAAAATGGATTATTTTAGCAACCTATATACAACTCATTATATACAACTCAACAACCGACTAAAAACACAATTAAAACTGAAACGATGGTTCTCCCAAACAGAAGAGAAAATATAAAATAAATTATTTTAGCAACCTATATACAATTCACTATATACAACTCAATAAACGACTAAAAACACAATTAAAACTGAAACGATGGCCCTCTCAAACAGAAGAGAAAATCCAAAATGAATTTACAAAAATTATTGAATTTTACATAAGTGTCTTTGTTATATACAAATTCGCAAATTTCTTCGATGGGATAAAAATGATTACTTCTGTAGCTGTGAAATATCGGACATTCTATTAATAAATGTATTGAGTCTTGGTTGTCTTTTCCACAGAAACAGCTAGGATTATCCGTTGCCCCGATTTTCGACAAAAATTCTCCAAAATTACCATGACCCGTTACGAACTGTGAGTTATAAAAATTCGGACGAAAATAAAAAGGAATTCCAAATGGGAAAAAATTTCGGAATGTTTCATTAGTGTTAGCTATTGTTTCAGCCATTCTTGATTCTATGAAGTTATGAATTATAGTTGGGGCATGCGGTTTGAATACATTAATTTCTTCTTTTGATAAATTTACCAATTCGTATTTTATTATCAACGATTCTATGTGATCTGTGAGAATAGGTATTTTTGCCAAACTATGAATACAATTTGATGAGGTCGTTTTATAGGCTCTCACTACCCAAAGAAGAATCTGATATTGCTGAGAGTTTAATCTTTGTTTACTTCTTTCATTAATAAATTTATGCCATATTTCAGATCCATAGGTTAGTATTGGCCTGAAAAGAGTTTTATATAAAATTAATCTTTTTTTAGCATCCAATCCCCACATTTTCCCACAGAGTGAAAATAACAGATTTTTCATACGGTTGATTTTACAAAGAATATCATTAATGTGGGGTGTGAAGTTAATTTTTGACTTAATTCTGTGATTAGAAAATTTTACACCCAAAATTTTTACTTCTTTTACTGGTGTTATTATGAAGTTTGGAGTTCCTATTGGAATATTTTGTTTGCCGTGCATATGTATTAAGCCGGTTTTCTCCGGGCTTAGTTTTAGCTTATTTCTTGTACACCATTGTATTACATAATTTAAAGTACTTTCTGTTTCATTTTTTAACCCTTCTATGGTCTTGTGCCAGCAAACAATGGAAACATCATCCGCATAACAGATTATTTCAGAATTTGAGGATGCGAAGTTGATCAACAAATCATTCAGGACTATATTCCACAATAAAGTTGATAATGGTCCGCCTTGAGAACATCCCTTTGATAAATATTTTGAAATTGTTGTATTCGAGAAGGTGAGACTTGTTTTTCTTCTCCGATTTAAAAATGATTGGATGATTTTTATAAGAACTGCTGGGACGTGGTCTTCGTCCATTCTTTTTATTAAGGCAGGCCACCACGCATTATCAAACGCACCACTTATATCAATGGCAATCAATGCAACCAATTCGTTTTGTTTGTGTTTCAGTATGGTCTCGGTTATTTTGTCCAATGCCGTTATTGTAGATTTTCTTTTCGTAAATCCATGCTGTCTATGGCTCAGTAAGTTATTATGATTATAATAATTGAGTATTTTATTTTTAATGATCGTTTCAAATATTTTTGAGAAATTTGATGTTAGTGAAATTGGCCGATAGCTATTAATTGCTTCGTAGTCAGCTTTTTGCGGTTTCGTAATAATTTTTAATACCGAATGTTTCCAGCTTTCAGGATAGTAACCCAGCACCAGACACTCATTAAAGAGTTTGACTAAACTGGGTAGGATTGATAATAATGAGTGCTTAATCATATAATTACTCACGTTATCTGGACCAGGAGCCTTTCTGATATTAAGATTCGAGCACAAATCCTTTATTTCCTTTTCAGTAATAAAAATGATTTCCCTGTTGGTAAAACTTGGGATGTGATTTCTAATTAAAGTGTGTTCTTCATTGTCCAACCGCACATCATCATCAGGAAAAAATGCTGTTAGCATTTCCTTCATCTTTTGCTCTCTCATGCACTCTGCAGTTTTATTCAGTAATGGTATGCCCACTTGAATGTCGGTCGATCTTAACCGTTTAAAAATCCTGTATGCATTCCCGAAAGCATTCGTAGACTCATTTTCTTCAATAAATATTTTCCACGACGTCTTTTTTGCTCTATTAATGGCTCTTAAGTATTTATTTCTTGCCGCTCTGTAAATACTCGGATTCAGGTTACCCCCTCTATAATACAAATTCCTGAGATAATGTGAATGTTCTTTTAATTGTTTAAGCTCTTTATTCCACCAATTTTTGGAAGTTGTCGTGTTTATAGAGGTGTGATGCTTGACGTCGAGAGAAGAGTATGCAGCTTCAATTACTAAATTTGTCAATTTGTTTACCACATTATCAATAGAGAGTCTATCATGCGGATTCGAAAAAGGTCTTGAAGAACATCCCGAAAGATGCCTTTTCTAAATGTTTTAAATCATGGGAGAAGAGATGGAAATTATGTATAAGATGCGGGAGGGGACTATTTTGAAAAATACTAATAAACATTTTTTTTAATCATTCTATTTTTTTCTTTATTTTTGACCAGTCTCATTATTTATTGGACACACCTTGTATATATGTATTATTTTAGAAATATTTTAGACGCGTATGATTCTTTTTAAAATCAAACAATTATCTACTGCCCTTACTGTATTTAATATGAGGGCATTATTATTGCAGTAAGAGGGCAGTAGAAAATTGTTTGATTTTGGAAAGAATCATACGCGTCTAAAATAGTTTCAATTTTTTATAACATATGGCGTGATAATGCATCATATTATAACACAGTTAAACCTGTCTATAGCACCCCCTCTAAATAGCGCCTCCCTCTCTATAGCGCCCAATTTTAAATACGTAGTACGATGCGATTCACATCAAAAGTGACCTGTCTATAGCAACCCCTCTCTATAACACCCTATTTTGGTGAGTCCCAAGAGGGGGCGCTATAGACAGGTTTAACTGTATATGAGAAAAGTATCAATATGTAAATAAATAAAGGAGGTTAACACAAATCAATAACGCGCCATCTATACATATAAAATGAAAGGATTTAAAAGCACGAATGTTTCTTTTATACATAATACAAGCATCTACCGTCCTTATTGCGATAAAAAAATATATTGGGAGGGCTTGGCTCATCAGTGGTGAACCCTCCCAGCGGTTTCGCCAATTTAATCCACCAGACCGCTTCTCAGAGCTCTAATACTGTATTGGACGATTCTACTTGTATACGCAGCCTTGTATTTATTGTTTGCGGAAGAGCATTGCTCGATGCAAATATTTTAATGTAATTCTACTGTCCTATAAGCTAATGTCCGTAGTTTTCTTGAAAACCATTTCTGAGATTCCATCCTTCAGTGATGCGTATATAAGCAGAATCGTCCAATACAGTATTAGAGCTCTGAGAAGCGGTCTGGCGGATTAAATTGGCGAAACCGCTGGGAGGGTTCACCACTGATGAGCCAAGCCCTCTCAATATATTTTTTCATCGCAGTAAGGACAGTAGAAGTTTGTATTATGTATAAAAGAAACATTCGTGCTTTTAAATCCTTTCATTTTATATAAATAAAGGAGGTATTTGACCAATTATGGAATAATATAAATCAGCGATGAGTTGATATTTATTCCGACAGATGGTGCAAGCCATCAGCAACTTTTATTTACAAGATACCTTTCTCTATAATATGTAAATAGGTAATCAGCTATATACAGTTTGGGTGGAGAGACATTTATTTATTTATTTATTTATTTCAACACACAAACGCGATATACCGGCTAGGGATAATTGCGTCGATTTACATTTTTAAACAGAAACAGTTATAAATTTTTACAAAAAAAAAAAGGAATCGAAATAAAAAGAGAAAAAAATATATATATATATATTAGGAACCTGAACCTTTCAGACATAACAACCCCTTAGTGTCTTAGACTAATCCTCTTTTTCATTTCTTTATCACACAAAAACGACCTCTATTTGGACTTTAAAAACTACATTGATTTGTTAGTAGGGGAGGAAATACAACAAAATCTTTGACGATAAACAATTTGGAAATGTCGTACTTGGCTTTGTTCAGGGGACGTCGTGGTTTATCGCGCTCCATGATGAAGTTTTCTGGGCAAAATTTGTAAACAGGGTCGATGTTGTCCTCTTTTTTTTTTCACCGATAATGTGTATTATGGCTTCAATATAGCGGTGTTAGGTGGTCCCTGGCAGGCTGTGAACTTCGTTTTCATTTTTAACGATATTATCAGCTTTTATACTGAACTATAGAACAGATACTATAAGTAGACATAACTCTCAACGGTCAAATAATCTTAGAAAATCTTGTAAATCCTGTTGTTAAGTTAATAAGTATGTCAAACTTCCAATTTTTGACTTTTCCCATGAAGCTGGGAACTATGAAGATTATATTATGATGCATTAGCGCGCCATCTGTTATCAAAATTCGAAACTATTATAGACGCGTATGATTATTTTTAAAAATAAAAGGAAGTTCCAAAAATGCAATATAACAGCGGTATTGTAGATTAAACTGGCGAAACCGCTGGGAGGGTTCACCACTGATGAGCCAGGCCCTCCCACTAATTTTTCCATTGCAGTAAGAGAAGTAGAAATTGTTTATTTTCAAAAAGAATCACGCGTCTATAATAGTTTCGAATTATGAAGATTATCATGATATATCATTTCTCTTGGATTGATAGAAGCTCAATGGAGCTTCACTGTTCAGAACACGCAGATTGGAAAATAAGCTGTAACATCAGTTTTGGAAAATTCACCTACTTGTAAAACATAGTTTGGGCAATGGTCTTTAATAGTATTCAAGAGAGATTTATAATTGTATGTAATTCTACTGTCTTTAAAGCTTATGTCCATAGTTCTTCTAAAATACCCATTCCAAGAGTCTAGCAACAGTATCACTATAAAAGGAAGTTCCAAAAATGCAATATAACAGGGTATGGTAGATTAAACTGGCGAAACCGCTGGGAGGGTTCACCACTGATGAGCCAGGCCCTCTCTTTAATTTCTCCATTGCAGTAAGGGCAGTAGAAATTGTTTAATTTCAAAAAGAATCTTACGCGTTTAAAATAGTTTCGAATTTTGATACAAGAGAGTGCTAATACAGTAGCAGATGTTACTGAACAATGTGTATAGTTGCTAATACAGTAGCAGATGCTGTCGACAATGTGTAGAGGAGAGGCTACTAAGATCGACAAGACAATGTAGATGCATGTTTTATCTACAGAAGAATACTCCAAGGACAATCCATCATTGTGCTCTACCTCAGTGTGATAAGACAATCTGTGTCTATCAGTGTTACAATCTACGCCTATTTTGATTACTCCCTCCCTAACTCTTTCTTTTCTGCTTCCTCCAGGTAGGTCTACGGTATATAGGCGTCTACACACCTCCACTACATATACCCATAACGATATTGTAGAGTATCTACATTTCCTTATATGAATCAAGCGTTGCTGATGGCTATCTACCACAGATATCTACAATCCAAACTCTACCATATACACAGTGATCCGGATAAGCGGTGGGGAGAGGCTTGTTCGCTGCGTGAAGGACAAAGAACTGTGGGGGCATACATGGTAGGGATCAGGGTCAGCTAGAACCAAGTTAAAAATCTAATAATGACAAATATGATCTAAATAAAAAAAATCATTATATTACGATGCACTAGAGCGCCACCTGTTATCAAAATACGAAACTATTTTAGACGCGTATGATTCTTTTTATAATAAAACAATTTCTACTGCCCTTACTGCAATGGAAAAATTAATGGGAGGGCCTGGCTCATCAGTGGTGAACCCTCCCAGCGGTTTCACCAGTTTAATCTACTATTGCAGTAAGGGAAGTATAAATTATTTTATTTTAAAAAGAATCTTACGCGTCTAAAATAGTTTCGTGTTTTGATAAATCACTATATCTATACACAGTGATGTGTTGTGAGACTAGACATTTCTACGCCATTTACAAGAGGCTGTAAAACAGATTCTTAAAAATATCCAATCAATTACACTCATAGACAAGACTAAGGAAGTTGTGCCATTCAGCATATATCGGGATTCAGACAATAACTCTGAAAGATACACTCATAGGTAAAACTTAAGGAAGTTGTACCTTTTAGCATGTATATCGGGATTCGGACAATAACTCTGAAAGATACACTCATTGACCAAACTTAAGGAAGATGTACTTTTTTGCATGTATGTTGGTATTCAGACAATAACTCTGAAAGTTATTACAGTGACCTTTATTAAAGACATACGAGATAACCAGGGTGTGAACAAAATTGATTTTGTCTCCTTAAAAAGAGACGACCGACGATATCAAAGAGTTTCCAATTTCTCAAGTTTTGCCCATGATTGTATATATACTAGCCGAATGACCCGGGCAACGCCCGTGTTTTACCCGATTGAATGTTTTGATTCAAATACTATTTGTTTTACAATTATAAATTGGCGCCTTAAATAATTGCATATGTTAGTTAATAACTATAGCCTATGTGCTTTATCTGTCTATGTACTGTTGGCTTCCGTAGGCGTCTCTTACTGGGAAAAAGAAAGAGAGGATTCCATTTGGTTATTATCTAATATATGCATTTATTTAGGGAGCGACCCGCTCCAACACAATAGTTACAAAGACGAAATAGCGAGTGGGGGGAGGGGGGGGGCATGATGGGGGGGGGGGGGCAAAGGTGGCGTGACCGTAGCCAACCAATAGGAGGGCGCAATTCCAAAAAAAAAAAAAGCAAACGGTGACAGAGATGAAAACTGATGACTGATTGTTGATTAGGAGATGAGGAATGACGCTCGTAACTGTATATAGAATAATCTTATCAATATTTGCATATATATCTATGGAAATTTGAAGATATTGATATATTACAATGAAGATGGTTTCTCCCGGCACAACTATTTACAGATTAATTTCCTCTCGGAAAAATTTCCAATCTATATTTTGACCATAGAATTGACATCGCTACTCTACCAGCTAAACACCTTTTTGGCAAATTGTGAAGCTTTTATTTGATCCCTTGTGGATCTCTCATGAAATCAAAGCCTGCCCTGGACTGACGAGAGCCATATCCAGGAAGGCATTTTCTACAAGCTGAACGCTCTCAATTTACATAAGCTGTTGTGACTTTGTCACCCACCAGAGTTCGCTAGATTGTAGAGACAGTCAATAGATAGTATTTGATGTTTATTTTGACGGGAATGGCTATAGTTTTACTACTTCATATATATATATGTCGTATAGTAAATTTTTCCAAAGTTTCAATATCTGGAAATGACAATTAAGCAGTCGTTAGGCCTTTTTCCTTCTTCTTTATTATATGCAATCAGCGCGAGGCCACACACACTGGACAACCACTGGCCGTCCAATTTATATTATTTTAAAAAATAAAAAAAAAAAACTTTAGTAAATTTACATATCATTCAGCTTTTCTTTTTTTAACATGGAATTTACATGTTTAAAAAATGTATTTGGCAATTTGTGAAACAATTCAGACAAAAATAAAAGATTAAACAAAAACTAGTACATTAAAAACAATTGTGTGTTCAATATGGAATTGAATCATGGTTTACTATATACAAAATATATCATATATGTAATATGATGCTGCAATTGTTATTACACTATAATATTTGATGTATTACACTGTTGTAGAATCCTGTCGACTTAACCGTTCTGTGGCAATGTCGTTGCGGGGTTTCTTGTTGTTGGATTTGAATGGTGAGGATTGGTTGAAGCGCAGTCGTTGAGTGGTAAGTGAAGCACACAGTTAGGAATAATCAGGACACATGATGAGGTTTGAAAATAAAAGGCAACTGGATTGGAGGAAAGAAAGCTTGAGAAGAGCTGAGCGATTTGACTTATTAATTATCTGATCACATGGCGGTGATTGTACTTAGCTACGGGATGAGCAGAGGGGAAGAGGTTCAGAGCCGATGTCACCTCCTTGGGAGCCAAAGCGTAACTGACCATTCTTGCTTTCCGATTTAACACCAAGACTCAGTTTCTCTCTGATTGGTTGAGAGATGATCACCTGATCTTTCCCTATTGGTTGACCTATTTAGATGCTATCTTCTGATTGGCCGGCGGCTTCCTTTGGTGTTAGTTACGCCCGGTCGGGGTCAGGAAGTGTCGTGTTTGTTTGACGCTTATAACTTCGACGGATATTAGATACGTCCTGTCTTTGCCGGAAATATTGGGTGTTAGCTTTAACATTTATAACTTCTGGTCACTAGATACGTCCTGTTTTGCCAGGAAGTGTTGGTTTAAACTTAGCTCGCAGGGTCCCCGGGGTCAGAAGGTTAACTGCGGCGTTATTAATAAATATGTTCTCCTCTAGATCTTACTTCCTATGCCTTTTGTTACTTTCTTTCCTCCAGTTACCTTATTCTTTTATTAAATCTTTGAAAATCATACATGATACATACATAGTGGGTCGGGGTTGCATTTAATTATATACAAATTATGACAGATGCGCCCCCTACATGTGAAGAATTCAAGAAGGGGTTAGCCTGAGAGAATTCTGTAAAGTGAAAAATAATTTTGTGGGAAAATTAGTTGTGGGTATTGAGGGGCTATATACAAGCATTGCTGGTGACATAATAAGTAAAATAGAATGGTGTTGATGATATAGGTTGAGTATAATTAATAGAAATCAAAAATTTTTTAATTGTAAGAAATCAATGAATGTTATGGTACATAGTGGGCAAAACAAAAAAAAAAAGGAAAATGCGCCTAAACGAATTCTACTCGAGTTAAGAAATGAATTCGAGGGAGTTCTATTAAGGCTTTTGAAATCAAAATAAAATAATATAAAATAGTTGAATGAAATCAAAATTGAATATTTTTGGTTGAAAAAGAAAAATTGTTTTGTTGCATGGTGATAAGGGAAAATGCCTAGTTACTTTTTTTGCTCGAATTTGGAAAAGAATTCGAGGGAATTTCATAAGGTCTTTTGAAATCAAAATAAAAGTAAAATAAAAGTTTTTTGAGCGAAATCAAAGTTGAGTGCTTGGTTGAATGGTGAAAAAAAAGGAAAAATGCCTAATTACTTTTTTGCTTGAATTTTGGAAAGGAATTCGAGGAAATTTCATAAGGTCTTTTGAGAAATCAAAGTAAAATAAAATAAAAGGTTTTTGAGTGAAATCAAAGTTGAGTGCTTGGTTGAATGGTGAAAAAAAAAAGGAAATTGCCTAATTACTTTTTTGCTTGAATTTTGGAAAGGAATTCGAGGAAATTTCATAAGGTCTTTTGAGAAATCAAAGTAAAATAAAATAAAAGGTTTTTGAGCGAAATCAAAGTTGAGTGCTTGGTTGAATGGTGAAAAAAAAAAGGAAAATGCCTAATTACTTTTTTGCTTGAATTTTGGAAAGGAATTCGAGGAAATTTCATAAGGTCTTTTGAGAAATCAAAATAAAAATAAAAATAAGAGTTGAACGAAATCAAAGTTGAGTGCTTGGAAAAAAAGAAAAATGAAAAATAAAAAGGTTTCAGCAACAAAGGGTGATTTAATGTTTTTAGTTTAATCGAAAACTAGTGAGTTTTCGTTGATAATTGAGTTGTGACAGTATAAGCTAAGTGGTAAATAGAATGATAATTGATAATTAAAATTGATAATAAGTTGGATAAATTGATAAATAAAAATGATAATATAAACTAATTGGAAAAAAAGTGATAATTGATGATTAAAAGTGCTAATAAATTGAATAAATTGATAAATTGATTAAATATTTAAATTTTAATTGAGAGAAAATAATGAAAATGATTGATACGAAAAATAAGGTGTATTGGCTGGAACCCTTTGGTATCTACATGCCCTATAAATTTCTTGTCTTTGTGTGTATTGTGAAAAATGTTAGTAGTTTTTGGTGTAAGAAATGTGTGTGTGAATTCTATGTGTTGTCGAGATCCTAAGGTCTGTGGTATTTATGTGTAGATGGAAGGTGTAGCGTTTTTTTTTTTGAAAGTTTGTAAAGTATTTGATCAATTATGATGGGAGTATGAACTCATTTAAATGTGTGTCGTGTACCTTGTTTGATTTTCGAATGACAGTCGATTTGTAAAAGTCGATGCGCAGGTTTGAATTGGAATCCAAAATTGGTGGCATAGAGGAATCTGTGGCTGGGGAGAGCGGTGACCTAATTTGGATGAGCGGGGCCTTGTAATGAGATGCCGGGAGCGGGACGTGTCGGGGACGCGAGGTCCAGTCTAAACTTATCCACCCACTGTTTGCGTAATTGGAGTCATGGTGACGTCTTTATTCTTCGCGGGAAGACATCTGCCTTGCTTCTACGTTTCCTGTCGGCCTAATTGTTTTTTTATAATTGAATCTTTTACTTTCGGCATTGGTTGCGTTGCGTGTGTGATATGTTTGGTGTACGAAATTTTGTTTTGTTTGTGGGTTTTACTTGTTTGACGATGTCTTGTGTCATGTGTTATGGTCTGCCAATACATTGTGAAGAGATAAGTTGGTGTAAGTTCGACGTTATTTGTATTTTGAAAAGCCGGATGTTGTATCCATTTATTAAATCGAATGGTCGTCGTGACTTTAGAAAAAAAAGCTATTCAGTGATATTAGAGTGGAATTGAGTGAAAATGAGGCTTACGACGTGAACACGTGTTGGGTGGAGACGTGTCACAGGTGTGTTGAAAGGCGTCTGTGGCCTGAAGTGAAAAGGTTTGTGGGGTGACCTGTGACACGAATCGAAAAAAAAAAAAATTGTGAATGAAAAGGTGTCACGCGAAATCCTTGTTTGTACAAAATTTAACCTGTTCTCACTATGAACAACAAATTTATTAAAGTCATATATCGAAATTTCTATTGTTAGTGTATATGGCATCTTTTAAGGTGAACATTTTTTTAGTGTTTTGTGTAGACGAGATGATTGTTACTAATGACGGTGCATGCGTTTGTTGGTGGTTGTCGTCTTTTGGCGCGCGTGTTGCGTTTGTTGTGCGGATTGTGCGTGTTTGTTGTGTGGTGACGTATGGGTGCGTGTATGTTGTGAGGTACATTTGCGTAATTATGGCGTGGCGAAGTGTGGTCATGTGTGGATTTTGTGTGGTAAGTGGGTGAGCTGTGTCGGTGTACGGACACTTTTTTGGGCATTATTGGAATTGTAGGTTGAAGTCGTGGTGGCTTTATATGTGGTGGGCATAAAGTATTGGCAATTGGGTTGAGTGAAAAGTTGCGTGGTGTGAGATTAGAATGGTGGCATGTAAATATTGGAGGTTTGGGCAATGAATGCAGGCAAGGGTTTCCATGTGTGATAAATTTGATTGTAGTGCGAGTCCTTTCGGACAGGTTTGGCCTAGCCCGTGCGTGCATTCATTGAGTACAAAGGTTAGATATGGTTAAAAGGGGTAGGTAGGATTAGCTATGAGTCCAAAGTCAATTTCTTGACGCCATAGGATGGGTGCCTACCTCAGTTCAACAGGTCTCCTCTGGAACGTCTTGGTTTGGGATGGTTGGCTTGGCTCGGGACTGCTTGCACCGTCCGCGAAATTGAAGTGAAGTCCGGTACTGGAAGATCATTTTGGGATTGTTTGGGTTGTCCCGGATCGCGTGGATTGGTTTCGGGGACTGTGTACGGCATGGCGGTGGATGACTCCTCGGTGGTCGGTGTCCGGTCTTGGTGACACTCGCCTGGGGTTGGCGGGGGTTGTGTCCGTCGTCCTCCCCGGGGAATGGTGCTCCGGAATTCCGTCTCACTTTGTGGGGCGTTGACACGTCGGATGGCCACGGTCATTTGCCATATGATGGCCGCTAGAAGGCGCCTGGTCGCCTCTCTTCTTGTCCGCTTCTTTTCCGCTGGTTTTGTCATTGCCTTTTGATTTGCTGGTGTCTGGGCTAATTTCCATCTTGATCCTGATTAAGTTCCATAATCTTTATCCTGTCGACTCTGTGTAATATGATGCTGCAATTGTTATTACACTATAATATTTGATGTATTACACTGTTGTAGAATCCTGTCGACTTAACCGTTCTGTGGCAATGTCGTTGCGGGGTTTCTTGTTGTTGGATTTGAATGGTGAGGATTGGTTGAAGCGCAGTCGTTGAGTGGTAAGTGAAGCACACAGTTAGGAATAATCAGGACACATGATGAGGTTTGAAAATAAAAGGCAACTGGATTGGAGGAAAGAAAGCTTGAGAAGAGCTGAGCGATTTGACTTATTAATTATCTGATCACATGGCGGTGATTGTACTTAGCTACGGGATGAGCAGAGGGGAAGAGGTTCAGAGCCGATGTCACCTCCTTGGGAGCCAAAGCGTAACTGACCATTCTTGCTTTCCGATTTAACACCAAGACTCAGTTTCTCTCTGATTGGTTGAGAGATGATCACCTGATCTTTCCCTATTGGTTGACCTATTTAGATGCTATCTTCTGATTGGCCGGCGGCTTCCTTTGGTGTTAGTTACGCCCGGTCGGGGTCAGGAAGTGTCGTGTTTGTTTGACGCTTATAACTTCGACGGATATTAGATACGTCCTGTCTTTGCCGGAAATATTGGGTGTTAGCTTTAACATTTATAACTTCTGGTCACTAGATACGTCCTGTTTTGCCAGGAAGTGTTGGTTTAAACTTAGCTCGCAGGGTCCCCGGGGTCAGAAGGTTAACTGCGGCGTTATTAATAAATATGTTCTCCTCTAGATCTTACTTCCTATGCCTTTTGTTACTTTCTTTCCTCCAGTTACCTTATTCTTTTATTAAATCTTTGAAAATCATACATGATACATACATAGTGGGTCGGGGTTGCATTTAATTATATACAAATTATGACATATATATATTTGAAAATAGAGCAATCCATAGATAAATCTTTAATTTAAAAAGCATATATTGGATTTAAAAAAATAATTTATTTTACCAATATTTCAGTTGGCTGAACGCCAACTTTTATCAAAGGTGTTATACCATTTTAAAGTGTATGTCAACAACAAACTCAGCGCCCCATTGAATTTAACAAAATATTTTTTAAAACCTTAATGCTGTTGACGTTATGTGGCGCTGAGTTTGTTGTTGACACACTTTAAAATGTTATAACACCTTGATAAAGGTTGGCGTTCAGCCAGCTGAAATATTGGTAAAATAAATAATTTTTTTGATCCAATATATGCCTTTTTTAATTAAATATATATATATATATTTGAAAATAGAGCAATCCATAGATAAATCTTTAAATAAAAATGCATATATTGGATCAAAAAAATCATTTATTTTACCAATATTTCAGTTGGCTGAACGCCAACCTTTATCAAAGGTGTTATAACATTTTAAAGTGTGTCAACAACAAACTCAGCGCCCCATTGAATATAACAAAATATTTTTTAAAAACTTAATGCTGTTGACGTTATGTGGCGCTGAGTCTGTTGTTGACACACTTTAAAATGTTATAATACCTTGATAAAGGTTGGCGTTCAGCCAACTGAAATATTAGTAAAATAAATGTTTTTTTTTATCCAATATATGCTTTTTTAATTAAATATATCTATATATTTTAAATAGAAATGTGGGATATATGTATATATGATTAAAAACAGAAAAGGCATATCCTGACCTATCACACGAGCATTTTTAGATAGAAGAGCGCCATCTAATGAAACAAATATCAACTAAACGTTGATTTAACTTGTTCCCTGATATTTGACCAAACCAATTTCTCAATAAATAAAGAAAAAGCCAACAACGAACGCGTTTCGGGCTTATTGGCCATCGTCAGCGTGATGCAGACTGTACATCAACAATCAAAAATTTTGTCTAAGAGACTTCCTTAGAAATCAAGAAATGGGTATTTATGGCCAAATATGCGATGCTCATGTAAGAGCGTTCAGGATATGTCTTTTTCTTCTTCTTTAATATCAACACCTGGCCTCTGGCCTTTTTTTCTATCTTTAATGTTTTTTTCACATAATAGAAACAATAAAAAATAAGTGGGTCAGGTGTTGATATTAAAAATAAAGAAAGCATATCCTGACCAGCAGCACATGTTCTTTTTAGATAACAGAGCGCCATCTAGTGGAACAGAAATCAACTAAACATTGATTTAACCTGTTCCCTGATATTTGGCCAACCCAATTTCTTGATAAATCAAGAAAAGCCATCCGCTAACGCGTTTCGCGCTGTTGGCTCTCGTCAGCGTGGAGCAGGCTGTACCACTGCGACCAAAAAGATTTTTGGTCCCAGAAGCTTCTTGAGAAACCAAGAAATGGGTATTTAAGGCCAAATTTGCGTAAATACGCTTAAAACGTATATACAACAAAAGGTTTTATTAAGACCATTGAGTCTTATACAGATTCTCAAAGGATAAATGTAGGATACATGCAGGAAAACAGTAATAGTACTTTAATGGTATTCACATATATACATTGCCTCTTAGATAAAATCAAACATTCAGCCAATTAAGATGGAATTTTACAAGAATCTGGAGGAAGTAAAGTTCTGAAAAGAGTCGCTTTCATAGATTCCACACCAGAATACACAATGGTTATCTTATACAACGGACTATTAATTACGTAATACAATCACGTCATCTATATTCAGAATTAGGAACTATAAAGCGCGTGTTTATTTTATGATAATAAACAATCCCAATTTCTCATTCCCTGTGGACACTTTATTTTTCCATTTATCATTAATCTTCACAATTCATCCTTTCATACCTCATCCCTAAGGTTAGAAATAATCGTTATTTCTCCTTAAAATAAATTTTGATTTTTCGTTCAAAAGAAACACATGCGGTATAATTTTCAAATGTCGTTCTACAATCATAAGCCACATTATATTGTATGATAAACAATTTGAAAAAAGGAAGAATAAAATCAATATAAATATTTTCTTTCAATTTTGGTTTTGCAAATTTTCGAGCAAATTAGAAGAAACTATTCACCTTAATTTTATTCTTCCTTTTTCAAATAAATTCTATATATCTATTTCTCACATAAACAATTCCTTACTCTGCCTTTATTTTAATGATAAAATATTGGGAGGGGCCTGGCTCATCAATAAGGTTTCGTTCATTTTGAAACCTTCAGGCATAATGAGTTTATACGGTTCCAAAATCACTTTATTAGGTACCGCTCAACAAGAGCGCAACCTAGTTTATGATAATTGTAACAATTAAACAAATTGTTAACGCGGGATTAAATCCCGGTTCATGACTGTCGGGAATTGAGGGTGTTACCCACTCGTCCACTGTTGTTGTTGTTGTCGTGTCCAAAGAAGAGTCTCAGATGTCTCCATGCATCTCCATCACAGCAGCAGCAATGTCCACTATCTTTGGTGTGTAAAGCTGCTGCTCTGGGTCCATGTCAATTTTCTGTAAGGCTGCGGCCATTGCTGGGCATGAGAATATGTGAGTAGGTGTTAGTTCCACACCAGGACAGTTGTTGCATGCTTTATAGGTTCTTGTGCCATCTGGATGTATTGCCATTCCTTTATAGTGTTCTGTTCTAAGTCTTGTTATAGTTTTTGTCAGTTTTCTCTCAGAGTTTATTTCACATATTTGATCTTTTCTTATTTTTTGTTTGATTATCTTGTATTTTGCCAAAGCATCAGCGTCAAATACTGACATTTGTTCTTTCCTTTGGCTCAGATTTCTGGCTTCTTTTGCCAATTCATCTGCCATTTCATTACACACTGACTTCTTATTAATGAGTTTATAGTTTTAAAGAATGGACTATATTGTATATCTTGATTTATACAAATCTATATTAATAAAATGGAAATTTCATAAGTGGACATCACTAAAAACTTTCGTTACAATGCATCAATTTCAACCAAATTTTCAACATTTATGTAAAACGAGATGGAGCAGGTTTTGCTTAACATCAAAATATTTTTCCTAACTTTAAAATACATAACTTTGCTGTTATCGATAAAATACAAAAAAAATTCAACAGAGTTAATTTTATTTATATATAAATACAAAAAAAAAAATTCAGCAATTCATTCAACTCAATCTAAAAAAATATTCAAAACAAGCAATTTTAAGATAACACCATATGTAAAACAGTCGGCCAAGAAAACAACAACGATATTACATCTTTCTCACATATTCACACACAATCTTGATTAATAATTAAAACTAATCTTTAACATTGTTTATTATACTTCATAATATATAATATTCGTTAGGCAAACTTTCACTCGGATAAAACCCGGGCGAAGCCGGGTACACATCCGCTAGTTATATATATAATTATATAAATTATAATAAATTGTTCCACATACTCACTGGGTAGTTGGCGATCTAAGGATGTGCTCCAGGAGCCTGGGTTATCTTTATGTTACTACACATACTCACATTGAACATTGGACATTTGAACACTTTGACTGACATCTTGTCAATTAGGCTTCACAAAATAAATTAAGAATTATGGGAATATTTACAATGATTTATGAGGGAGGAAGACTCCACCATCTTGATAGGGTCCTCCTCCAGACCAGGAGAGGGTCTTCTTGGACCCACCGTAACTTCAGGGTCAGGAAGTGCCTATACAATTACAATTTAAACAATTTTAATGATTCTTTTAATAAAATTCTACAAAGGTGGAAAAAATAAAAGAGTAAAAGGGCATAAAAAGTAGTAGTACAAATATCTTCAGCAAGGAAGGCTTCCCCACCTTGAGAGAGTCCTCCTCCAGACAAGGTCTTCCTGTACACTTCTCAGTTCCGCGCCGAGGAAGTGTCTATAGATGCACGTCTTTGCAGACGCCAGGATGGCCAGAGCGTCGTCCTCCAAGCCATGCCCGAAGATCCACATTGAAGATAGGTGCATTTTTTTTATCTAGATAAAAAGAATGAAATATAAGCAATTTTTGATACGTATGATTCTTTTCAAAATAGAAAAATTTTCTACTGCTCATACTGAAATGATAAAAAATATATCTTCAAACACCTGTTTGGTAAATTCAATCTGTTTCATAACCATTCTCGTAGGATGTTATGAAACCGTCCCTGTACTGATGAGGGTCATAGCCTGAAACCATGGTATACAGGAGATTGTTGGATTATTGTCTGTATTTTCCTAAACTGGTGTTGTGGCTTATTCTTTAGCATCACTAAGTAAAGTTTTTTACCAGGGTAATGCCGAGTTCCATCGTTCTGATTATTCTCATGCATTTAATCAAATACCTATACACTAATATAATACAATTTTTGCCATCACACACACTTTTTGACTGTGGTTTATATGTTACTTCTGTATTGCTATTCTATGACACTTCTACTATTTATTATTAATGCCTTTACAAGCTTGATACCTTAGTTTGATTGAGTGGAGATAAGAAAGAAGAAGAAGAAGATTATTAATGTACTTTCAGTATGAAGGAAATTGCACTCGGGGAAATATAGATTACGAAACTATTATAGACACGTAAGATTCTTTTTAAAATAAAACAATTTCTACTGTCCTTACTGCAATGGAAAAATTAATGGGAGGGTCTGACTCATCAGTAGTCATAACCATTGCAGGCATTTTCCATTGCAGTAAGGGCAGTAGAAATTATTTTATTTTTATAAGAATCTTACGCGTCTATAATAGTTTCGTATTTTGATAACAGATGGCGCGCTAGTGCAACATAATAAAAATAAATTGTCTTTAATCAACTACACATTAAAGAAATATTACAATATCAACGGAAGCGAGAACAGAGCCTCAAGAAATAACGAATCTAGAACCGCCAGATCACCGTAGAACCTGTCTGTAATAGGGACAGCGTTTTCGTTGGTATAAGACACTTTGTGAAAAAATAGTACAAATGTGATATTGTACTGGGATAAGTTGCATAAATTATGAAAAACGCATCTCCTTATCGTGCAACTGAAAGTTGCTGGTGGCTTGCGCCATCTATCGGAATAAATATCAACTATTCTCATTGATTTTTAATTATTCCAAGAGTTTGCCAAATACCCATTCTTGATTAATCAAGAAAAGCTAACCACGTACGCGTTTTGGGCTGTTGGTCACATCATGATGCCTGAATGACCAGTTTTTTGGTCGTTGAGGTACAGCTTGCACCACGCTGATGAGGGCCAACAGCCAGAAACGCGTCCGTGGTTAGCTTTTCTTGATTAATCAATAATAGGTATTTGGCTAACTCTGGAATAATTAAAAAATCAACGATTGTAGTTTGTAGCTGATCACAATAAACATTTTATTGGTGATTTTATTTGTCCTATCTTATCTCTGAATTTTCCATATTGATTCAGTTTAACCTTGTCCCACTGAGTGATAGCTATCTGATACATCTATTGTTTTTCTTATCACACTGTATCAGCCAGTACCTGCCTTCAATCCAACACATTACTACAGTATAAAGGACTGCGGCGTATGATTATAAATAGTAGAAATAGTAAATATTTCTCTTTGAAATAAATATTGATTTTTCACAGAAAAGAAACTTATGCGGTGAAACTTTAAGTGTTGTTTTACATTACTACAGTACTATTAGAGCTTTGCAGTCTACATCAATTGTTTTCAACCTTTTTGCTAACAATGCGCTTCAAAGTGAAATTGACACAATGGAATCTACTTCTAAGGAATTCTCAGACAAAACCACACGCAAAAAATCCATATTATATTATAATTGCTTATATAAATACTTGGCTTCTTTAATTTCTGTTCGGATGAAAGTTTGCCCAACATGCATTTTTACCACAAAGATGTATGATTAATAGTAATGGTAATAATGATAATACCTATACATCAATATATTATCATCATCATTCGACCAAATATATGTAATATTGTTGCAATGTGCCGACGTATGGATGAACTGGCAGTCGTGTACGCGGACAACAAAAAGCAGAGGCAGGGCTAGATGTTAGCACATAGAGGGATCGGGGACAGCCCACGGGACAGAGATAGAGGCCATGACACAAACTTGGATGCTTATCACCGAGACATGGAGAGAGAGTGTGTGTGTGAAAGACAGCAGCCGTCTGTCGATGGGCACCCTCTAGAACATCTGCTGCTGACCCCCTGCCAAAACATGTCCTGTTTTACCGGGGGGTCTCTATAAGAATGTCCCTCGGGACCCCACATGGGCTGGGCGTTGCCTCTTTTCTCCCGACACTCTTTGGATCTTTATTTTGACGTCACCAATTTTAGTTTATATACAAAAAGGGTGTACAGGTTATATTAATAAAGATATAGCATATATACAAAATATGGGGGTGGTAGCAAATAGAAACGGTGTACATTTTAAAAGATGGGTAGGATATTTCAAGGCATCGGCTCCAACCAATTGGGAGATATGTGACATATATTAAAAGTGTCATTATTATACAGTTTTAAAATATACGATATATATATGCAAATAATTTGGCTAATTTTCATATATCGAAGTCACAAATATGACCTTATACAGATCCATCTCTATATATTCTGTTAAAATATTATGTAAGATAAGTTAAATATTGTGGGTTTCCATAAAAAGCATATATACATATGCATTTTTTGGTATGCATGTTTATTAATTCACTAATAATTGTGGCGTGTAAAGCGAATGGTGTAAGAGGAAGTAATAAATTGTTTTTATTAATAATTCCCTTTTTGCACATGTACAAATATTACTTACTGCGATTTAAAATATTGGGAGGGCTTGGCTCATCAGTAGTGAGCCCTCCCAGCGGTTTCGCCAATTTAATCTACCAGACTTCTTTTCTTATGGCTCTAATACTGTATTGGACGATTCTGCTAGGATGGTATCTTAGTTATTGTATATTCAAGTAAATTATTGGATATATTGAATTTATATAGAAAGTTGGAATCCTCTGATAAGTATAAGTAAAGGATATGAAGCGTACGAGGATACTTTTCTTTTAAACTTTAATGAAGATTCAAGCTTTCGGGCGAAAACAGCCCTTCTACAGGAATTTTCGCCCGAAAGCTTGAATCTTCATTAAAGTTTAAAAGAAAAGTATCTTCGTACGCTTTATATCCTTTACTTATATTCAATTTATGTATAAATTATTGTATATATTTCGATCTTTATTTTTGGAGAGTAGGAATTTTTTGGTATATTTGAAAAATCGCGTTTAATGTTTTTTTTTTTTTTTCGTTTATAGTACGAGGGGTGTCCCATAAGTCCGTGGCCCGACATATAAAGAAAATGACTAATAAAATGATTATGATTTATTTTTCAACATAATCCCCTTTAAGGTCTATACACTTTTTCCAGCGATGTTCTAATGCTTTTATGCCCTTCAAAAAGAACGATGATTCAAGTGACTCAAAAAATGAGGTTAGAGCATCAATGACCTCTTCATCGGACCTAAAATGAATGCCAGAAAGTGATTTTTTCAAATGAGGAAATAGGTGAAAGTCAGACGGAGCTAGATCTGGTGAATAGGGTGCATGTGATAAAAGTTTAAAGCCAGAATCATAAATAGCAGCAATCTTCCTGAACAACTTTCCTCTTCTCTTTTCTTTAATAGCTTCTCGTAAGTTGCTTCACAAGATTTTCATAATAATTGACAGTGATGGTTTGACCCTTATTCAGAAAGTCTAGAAGAAGTACACCCTCGGAATCCCAAAAGACAGACAGCATAACCTTCCCTGCTGATGGAACTGTCTTGGCTTTCTTGGGGGGAGGGGAACCGGAGTGTCTTCATTGCATGGATTGTTGCTTGGACTCTGGTGTAAAGTGATGGGCCCAAGTCTCATCCATTGTAACAAATATATTAACAAATTCCTCTGGATTGGCTTCAAAGATTGTCCGAAGATAACTTTCTCCTTACAGCCTTTTGATCAGGTGTCAAAAGTTTGGGAACCCAACGGGCAGAAAGATTCCTGAGGCCCAAGTGTTCTCTAATGATCCAATCCACTGTTGTTTTTGGAATACCCAAGGTCTCTTCTATCTGACGAACTGTCATTCTTCTGTCCAACATAACCAAATCATGTATCTTGTCGACGTTTTCTTGAGTAACTGACTCAAAGGACTTCCTGGTCGATGTTCGTCTTCGGTGCTGATCCTCCCTAATTTAAACCATTAACCTTTTTTTTTACTGTGCTATAGGAAGGAGCATCTTCCCTTAATGTAATAACCATATCCTCATTGATTTCCTTCGGCGACATTCCTTTCTTACAAAGATATTTTATTACAGCACGAATCTCGTTTGTCTCCATTTTAGATTATTCCTGTTTCTTGTCCTCTTTCAGAACCTAAAACAAAAAAAAAAACGGTTAGTTGTAGAAACTTAAAAATTTAAATATCTTTATACAAGGCTTTAAGGTATATATGGTAAAATTTATTAGTTTCTAATATTTCGTTCTCATGGTCGGGCCACGGACTTATGGGACACCCCTCGTAGAACCTCCGGGAGAGGACACCTCTCTACAAAGGACAGTTTTCATTTCCAAAATTACAATTTTTACTATATAGCAACTCTCCAGTAAGAGGATACCTTTTTACAAAGAACACTTCGGCTTTATAACTAGGTCTTGTTCTTTACAGAGAGGTTCAACTGTATATACCCAACATGGGTGATTATTGTTGCTGAAGAAATTTGAATTTATATGGAAAGTTTAAATAAATCTAAAAACACGATATCTAGAGGAGAAGACGAATGCAGATATTGTAACATACTAGAATTCCAGAATGTGTGTTAGAAAAAGGTTTGGGTCAAAGGTCAAACCGGAATATCCTATTTGAATAATTGGCTCGTTAGATGCATTCTGATGGAGATTTGAATCGAAATTTCCGCTGTGGAAGATGGTCGAAAGTCAAAGATAACATAGGTTTTAGGTATCCTCCTGCTTATACTTTATACTGTATATATAATCCCATAAGTTATTAGAGAGGATAAAAAAACCTGAAAAAAAACAAACTCAACAAGAAAAGAAAGATAAAAAAAAACTATAGATAATTTTCTATTTAAATATTTTTAGAGAGATTTTTAAAATATTGTATTAACATCATACAAGTACATCATATAATGGTAACGAATATATAATAATATATATATGTCATAATTTGTATAATTAGTGCCCAAGAGATATAATTTATTTTCGTCAAAATAAGTATGTAAATATGTTACGCTTGTGTTAAAATGTAAATATGTAAATTCATCCATCTATAAAAGCTGTACAAAAAAATAAAGGTGGCAGACATCGCGGGCGCGCTGTTCGCTTGGCTGGAGGTAATTCTTGGTTGCGTCCTTTCATTTGACCACGACAGCTACGACATATATATATATATCTACAGTGGAATAATTCGAAGCCCGAAAGAAAATTCGAATTACCCAAAAATTCGAATTAAAAACGGGAATTCTATTTAAAGGAAATTCTAGGGACCAAGATTCGAATTAGACGTTAGAAAAAGACGTTCGAATTACCCAAGTTCTACTGTATATTCTATATATATATAAATGAATGTACGTGTGTGTGTGTGTGTGTGTCTGTTTGTCCTTTATGCCTGACCAAACCACTCATTGGAACGCCATGAAACTTTGGGAAGTTATTTAGTATAGTACTGGGAAGGTTTCTAGCGAATAAAATTTTTGAAATAACTTTTCGCTTTAAAATAATCAAGATAAATATTCTAATTTATCTGTTATAATTCAACAATCTGCTCTAAATATTATCATGATGATACGATGATTTTGTAATGTAGAAAATTAGGAAAGACAAAATTCAGGATGACACGGCAATTTATTTGAGACAAGAATAATGATACAATTCCAAGGCAAGATACTATTCCTTTAACTTCCAATTACCGAGGGAACCAATTAATAATGATTTTATTCAACTTATCGAGTATTTTTCAAGGGACCGGGAAAAATGTTCACTTTATCGAGAGATTCGTTAGACAAACCTTTACTCGGGTAAAACCCGGGCGAAGCCGGGTACGTCCGCTAGTATTAATATAAAATATATTATATGTTTATATATAAAGAAATGAAGAGGATGTTATGAAATCGAAGCCGCCACTCTACTGATGAGGGCCATAGCCCGTAAACCATGGTATATAGGTTGTTGTCTTTTTGTCTGAATTTGACAAAACATATCTCCTTAATCCAACCCCTACTCCAGCTCTTTGAATTACTCTCATGGGACAAAATCAGGATTCAGACAATAACTCTGAAAGATATTACAGTGACCTTTATTGAAGACACACGAGATAACCAAGTGTGAACAACCTCTGCCTCCTTAAAAATATATATATAAATAGACGACCGGCGACATCAAATATTTTCCACTTCCTTAAGTTTTGTTCATTAGTTTATATTAAACGTGATTCAGTCAGTTTATCCAATTTGTCTTCTAATCTCATTTCTTCATGTCACACTATTAGAGAGAGAGATTTATAACCAAGGGAGCGCAGAACGCCAACTACCCGGGCTGTCCAGCTCATTAGTACACAACAGTAATGGACAAAAGGAAGTTTCATATTTTGATGTCGTCTATTTGAAAAATATATTTTGAAGGAGATAGAGGCAATTTTGTTAACACTTGGTGATATATCGTGTGTCTTCAATAAAGGTCACTGTAATATCTTTCAGAGTTATTGTCTGAATCCCGATATACATGCTAAAAGGTACAACTTCCTTAAGTTTTGTCCATGAGTGTATCTTTCAGAGTTATTGTCTGAATTCCGATATACATGCTGAAAGGTACAACTTCCTTAAGTTTTGTCCATGAGTGTATCTTTCAGAGTTATTGTCTGAATCCTGATATACATGGTAAGAGATACAACTTCCTTAAGTTTTGTCTATGAATGTATCTTTCAGAGTTATTGTCTGAATTCCGATATATGGTAAAAGATAGAACTTCCTTAAGTTTTGTCCATGAGTGTATCTTTCAGAGTTATTGTCTGAATCCTGATATACATGGTAAGAGATACAACTTCCTTAAGTTTTGTCTATGAATGTATCTTTCAGAGTTATTGTCTGAATTCCGATATATGGTAAAAGATAGAACTTCCTTAAGTTTTGTCCATGAGTGTATCTTTCAGAGTTATTGTCTGAATCCTGATATACATGGTAAGAGATACAACTTCCTTAAGTTTTGTCTATGAATGTATCTTTCAGAGTTATTGTCTGAATTCCGATATATGGTAAAAGATAGAACTTCCTTAAGTTTTGTCCATGAGTGTATCTTTCAGAGTTATTGTCTGAATCCTGATATACATGGTAAGAGATACAACTTCCTTAAGTTTTGTCCATGAGTGTATCTTTCAGAGTTATTGTCTGAATCCCGATATACATGGTAAAAGATACAACCTCCTTAAGTTTTGTCCATGAATGTATCTTTCAGAGTTATTGTCTGAAATCCGATATATATGGTAAAAGATACAACTTCCTTAAGTTTTGACCATGAGTGTAGTAATCCAACAGTTCTAATGGTGACCTGAGTGAATTGCTGAGTAAAACCTGTTGACTAGGAAGTTACATACTCAGTCTGGGAGGATGGACATAAATGTAGGGTTGAGGTGGGTCAGTCCAAGCAGCTGTCTGCACACTGAGACAGTTGTTCAGGACGGTGTGAGCCGGTGTATGTTAGCTTTCAATCCATGATTTACGGAGCGGTAGAAAGATGTCAAAGTTCAGAAGGTTAAAGGTTATAACGGACAAGTTTTGTAACGGTGGCCTTGTACAGGGAATGAACAAGTATTTGTGGTTATCTACTGACACAGAAGCTTATGGCACACATAGCAGTCCTTGAACATCTATTCTAAGAATTGTTCCATAGGAACGGCTGTATACTAGTTATTGTTACGTCATATTTGATGCACCCCTCCATTTAATCCAAAACAATCTATGATATTTTAAATATACAGTTAAACATGTCTATAGCGCCCCCTTTAAATAGCGCCTGATTTTAAATAGGTAGTACGATGCGATTTACATTAAAAGTGACCTGTCTATAGTACCCCCTCTCTATAGCACCCTGGTGAGTCCCAAGAGGGGGCGCTATAGACAGGTTTAACTGTATTCTAAACAAATATTACGTACTATAGTATTATTCCTTTTGTAACATTGTTATTCTTTATATCTTGATTGTTGATTTGGGGAGAGGAGCCACGTATACTTCAAGTCTCAGGATCACCAACTACGAGGAAGTCAACAAATAAATAAACACAATAACATTTTCACACATATATATATATTGCACAGACCGGTCACCAATTTAACATTACACAAACGAAATGCCACAACAAAGGCATTAAGAACAAATTTCAACGGTTACTATTAGAATCTCTTGTTTCCAATGAATACAACAGCATAAACAGAAAAATAGATTTACCATCACAATACCGATATCTCAGAAGAAATCAATAGATCAATTTTATAGGTTCTGGATGCCCTAAAAATTAAAATAGATATATTCCATAAGATAGTTAAAATAGTTATATTACAAACCAATTCAAAATTTTCAGTTATAAATATCCACGCGGCGCGCGTTTGTTTTATGTAAATATGTATTTCTGGTGGGATCAAGACAATATTATAGTAAGCCCGTTGAAGAGCGATTAACTCTTGAAAGCTAGCGTTTTTTAAATAAAAAAGATACTCATTGTGAGAATATATTTGTAATTTTAATACTTTTTTTCACAATTTTATAATGAATAGACATATATATATATGGTTGGCCAAATATCAGGGAACAGGATAAATCAACGTTTAGTTGATTTCTGTTCCACTAGATGGCGCTATGCCATCTAAAAAGTTCATGTGAACATGGTCAGGATATGCCTTTTTTTTTATTTTATATACAACAACAACAAAAACCTTTATTAAGACACTATTGTCTTATATATACATCTGTTATGGCTGAAGAGAAGGGGAAGCTATATACATAATCTAATTGATGTAAATAATTATATGTAAATAATCTTTGTTAGGATTAGAATGACGAATCCTGTATGGGACTTTGATTCCAGTAAAAGGCTTGTTGCTGCTGTTGTATATAGTCACAGTGTAGAAAATACTATACTATACCTACTACATATATCCATTTCTAAGATTCCATCCTTCAGTGTAGCATATAAAAGCAGAATGATCCAATACAGTATTAGAGCTCTGAGAAGCGGTCTGGTGGATTGAATTGGCGAAACCGCTGGGAGGGTTCACCACTGATGAGCCAAGCCCTCCCAATATATTTTTCATCGCAATAAGGACAGTAGAAGTTCGTTTTATGTATAAAAGAAACATTCGCGCTTTTAAATCCTTTTATTTTATATATATAGATGGCGCGTTATTGCTTTGTGTTAACATATATCTCTGTATTCTTAGTTCTCTTCTCTTCAATTACTCTGTAAACTGGCGAATCCTCTATAGGACGAGAGGTCCTCAATAAAGGCTTTTGTTGTCGTTGTATATACATCTGTTATAAGATTTTTTTCTATCGTTTTCTCATGTGTTAAGTGTATTTACGCAAGTTTTGCCTTAAATACCCATTTCTTGGTTTCTCAAGTAGCCTCTGGGATCAAAAATATTTTTGATCTCAGTAGTATATCCTGTTCCACGCTGACGAGCGCCAACAGCGTGAAACGCGTTCGTGGATGGCTTTTCTTGATTTATTGGGTTGGCCAAATATCAGGAAACAGTTAAAATCATTGTTTGGTTGATTTCTGTTCCACTAGATGGCGCTCTGCCATCTAAAAAGCACAGGGGCTTTGGTCAGGATATGCCTTCATTATTTTAAAGGTATTAATTGTTATAAAAAAAAACTTTACTTTATGCCTCCGAAAGATCAGTTGTTCGAAGTATATTATATATTTATCATTATATGTATATCTACTGTGTGTCCTCAAAGCTTATGCTCTCATTGTTAATTTATAGAATACTAGGCGAATGACCCGGCTTCGCCCGAGAAATCCCTTGGGTGCAATTTCCTTCATACTAAAAGTATATCAATAATAAATATTAGAAGTGCCATAGAATAGCAATATAGAAGTAACACATAAACTACAGGAAAAAAGTGTGTGTGATGGCAAAAATTGTATTATATTAGTGTTTAGGTATTTGATTTAATTAATATAGTTGATAAAATAATATATATATTCTATATATATAAAAATGAATGTATGTTTGTGTGTGTGTGTGGTCTGTTTGTCCTTTATGCCTGACCAAACCACTCATTGGAACGCCATGAAACTTTGGGAAGTTATTTAGTATAGTACTGGGAAGGTTTCTAGCAAATAATTATATTATATATATAATATAAATGAGTTTTAAAAATTGTAAAAAAAAAATGCATCGGCCGGGAATCGAACCCGGGCCGCCCGCGTGGCAGGCGAGCATTCTACCACTGAACCACCGATGCTTAAAAAAAAAGACATATTTAGGTGTTCATTCCATTCCGGATTAGTCCGCGTAAAAAAAATTTTTTTAATGAAAAAAAGAAATAGCCAAAAATACTAATCAAAATACAGTCGAAATTTTTCCTCAGGTTTATAAAAAGCGACATGCAAAATTTGGTACCAATTGTTTCAGTAGTTTTTGAGTTTATCGCGAAACAGACAGACAGACATTGACTTTTATATATAGAGAGATATTTTAAAATAGGTTAGCTTCAGTATCAGTATAAAAGGAAAACAGTTCAATATAATATTACAGCAGTATGGTAGATTTAATTTGGCGAAACCACTGAGAGGGTTCACCACTGATGAGCCAGGCACTCCCATTAATTTATTATTGCAGTAAAGGCACTATTTAATTGTTTAATTCTAAAAAAGAATCATACGCGTCTATAATAGTTTCAATTTATCATAACCTTATTAAGAAAACTTGTGATTTCTAAGAGGTTGGGTATATAAACATGATTGGTTCTTAGTAACTGAATATTCAGCCAATCAGTAAACAGCATTGAATGGTAGTTCGTCCAATCACTAAGCAGCATGAAAGAGAGTAAAGTGTTTCGCCAGTTGAACAATGATATGCAAAGTTGGAACGACGTGTTCTTTAAAACAAAATGGCTGCTGCAACTAAAACTTCAGACGATCCATTTCTTACAAAGGTAAATCTATACAAAATACTAAATCTAACAATCAACTCATAATACATCTAGCAACCAGTCAAGTTCATAAAAATTCCAACTTGGAAAAATCAAAATTATTATTCATTTAGTAAAATCAAAACTTGAAAAAAAAAATGAAATCTGTTTTACTGCAAAATGTCTTCTATTTGACAAATAATATGCATATATATTTGAAAATTGATATAATTCCTATTTAATTTATTTAGAAAAAAAAGATTTATTTAGGGTTAAATACCTTTATATTTACAATATTTCGTGTTGCAACACGCCCACAAAAGGCATATACTAACTGCTCATATGAAGATTTTTAGATAGAAGAGCGCCATCTAATGGAACAAAAATCAACTAAACGTTGATATAAGCTTGTTACTTAATATTTGGGCAACCCATTTTCTTGAAAAATAAAAAAAAAGCCAACCACGTACACGTAATATATAAGCAGAATGATCCAATACAATATTAGAACTCTAAAGAAGCAGTCTGGTAGATTAAATTGGCGAAACCGCTGGGAGGGTTCACCACTGATGAGCCAATAAATAAGTTGGTGGACGAGTGGGTAACACCCTCGATTCCCGACAGTCATGAACCGGGATTGAATCCCGCGTTAAAATTTTATTTAATATGTGAATAACCATCATATATTATTCATTGTTTCAATTATCATGAACTAGGTTGCTCTTGTTGAGCGGTACCTAATAAAGTGAATTTGAACCGAACTGATGAGCCAAGCCCTTCCAATATATTTTTTTTATCGCAGTAAGGACAGTAGAATTTTGACTTATTTGTGAAAAGAAACATTCGCGTCTTAATGTCTTCATTCGTTATATATAGATGGCGTGTTATTGCTTTGTATGTATATGTACATATTTATAAAAGCTAATAGAAAAAATAATAATAAAAAGGTCAGGTGTTGATATTAAAAATAATAAAGGTATATCCTGACCAGGAGCACATGTGCTTTTTAGATGGCAGAGCGCCATCTAGTGGAACAGAAATCAACTAAACATTGATTATAACTGTTCCCTGATATTTGGCCAACCCAATTTCTTGATAAATTAAGAAAAGCCATCCACGAACGCGTTTCGCGCTGTTGGCGCTCGTCAGCGTGGAGAAGGCTGTAACCACTGCGACCAAAAATATTTTTTGGTCCCAATGGCTTCCCGAAAAATCAAGAAATGGGTATTTAAGGGCAAATTTGCGTAAAGACGCTTAACACATGAAAAAACAATAGAAAAAAAAAGCACATGTGCTCGTGGTCAGGAGATGCCTTCTTTATTTTTAATATCAACACCTGACCCACTTATCTTTTTTTTTTTCTATTGTTTTTTCATGTGTTAAGCGTCTTTACGCAAATTTGGCCTTAAATACCCATTTCTTGATTTTTCGGGAAGCCATTGGGACCAAAAAATATTTTTGGTCGCAGTGGTTACAGCCTTCTCCACGCTGACGAGCGCCAACAGCGCGAAACGCGTTCGTGGATGGCTTTTCTTGATTTATCAAGAGATTGGGTTGGCCAAATATCACGGAACAAGCTAAATAAACGTTTAGTTTATTCTTGCTCCACTAGATGGCGCTCTGCCATCTAAAGTGGTTAGGAGATGCCTTCTTTATTTTTAATAAATATATATGGCATTTGAAAATTATACCGCATGTGTTTCTTTTAAACGAAAAATCAAAATTTATTTTAAAGATAAATAACGATTATTTCTAACCTTAGGGATGAGGTATGAAAGGATGAATTGTGAAGAGTAATGATAAATGGAAAAATAAAAGTTTCCAGGGATGGGAACCGAAGCCGCATTATATTATATTGCATTATAGATTTACTTTATGTATTATTTACGAATGGAAAAATATGTCCAGAGTAGCCTAGTGGACATGGCATCTGCCCGGTAAGCGGAACACTGGGTTCGATTCCCATCCCTGGACACTTTTATTTTTTCGTTTATCATTACTCTTCACAATTCATCCTTTCATACCTCACCCTAAGGTTTGAAATAATCGTTATTTCTCTTTAAAATAAATTTTGATTTTTCGTTCAAAAGAAACACATGCGGTATAAATTTCAAATGTCGTTTTACAATCACAAGCCGTATTATATTGTATTATAAATATATATGTGAAAAAATAGTACAAATATGATATTGTACAGGGATAAGGTGCATAATTATGAAAAAAGGGAATCTCCTTATCGTGCAACTGAAAGTTGCTGATGACTTGCGCCATCTATCGAGAATAGTTGATATTTATTCCGATAGATGGCGCAAGCCATCAGCAACTTTCAGTTGCACGATAAGGAGATTCCCTTTTTTCAAATATATATGTATATATGTCATATATGGGATATAAAATAGTGCAAATTTATCGGAAGGAGATGGTCGATATGTTAGTATGGATGAGGAGAGTACTTGACCTCTAAGATGACCTCCAAGGTGGTGATAGATTTACAGTACCTGCTGTAGGAGATGAGTGGTTTCCTATTGGTTGTCTGGATTTATGGAACAGACGATGGTGGCGAATTTATTGGGTGAGTATGGAATGCTAAGTGAGTCGTTTGATGGATTGTCGGTACGTGAGTTTGTTTGGGCAACTTGTGTGGAGTCGTTCTTATTGGATGTTTCTGGATATCTTTGCTGGATGTACGTTGATACGATTGGTCGTTATGTCAAACTGTAATTGAAATCTTTATTGACTCTTTACCAAGTAAAATCCATATACACTCATGGATAGACCATAGTTTGTTTGGGCAGCTTTGATGGAGTCGTTCTTGTTGGATGTTTCTGGATATCTCTGCTGGATGTACGTTGATACGATTGGTCGTTATGTCAAACTGTAATTGAAATCGTTATTGACTCTTTACCAAGTAAAATCCATATACACTCATGGATAGACCATAGTTTGTTTGGGCAGCTTGTGTGGAGTCGTTCTTGTTGGATGTTTCTGGATATCTCTGCTGGATGTACGTTGATACGATTGGTCGTTATGTCAAACTGACATATTGAAATCTTTATTGACTCAAGTAAAATCCATATACACTCATGGATAGACCTTTGTTTGTTTGGGCAGCTTGTGTGGAGTCGTTCTTATTGGATGTTTCTGGATATCTCTGCTGGATGTACGTTGATACGATTGGTCGTTATGCCAAACTGACATATTGACAAGTTGACACTTGACATCTTTTTTGACTCTTTGTCAAGAAAAATCCACATACACTCATAGAAAAAACGTAAGGAAGTGGAAAGTCTTTGATGTCATCTCGAAAGAGATAGAGGCTGTTCATATTTGGTTATCAACAACAACAATAAAAAGGCTTTTATTAGGGCCCATTGCCCTGTATGGATTCGCCATACAATAACAAAATAATACAGCAATTCCTCTTCCTTTTCCCATGTGCACATGAGCCTTTGTTTGAAAAGGGATTTATTTACATATCTGTTCTAAAACTTTTCTCACTACCTCTTTTGCGTGTGAATCTGTATGTAATTGATCTGTAGAAATTATAGAGTTTTATTGCCATATTTTGTTATCTCGTGTGTCTTCAATAAAGTTCACTGTAATATATTTCAGAGTTATTTTCTGAATCCTGATATACATGATAAAAGGTACAACTTCCTTAAGTTTTGTCCATGAGTGTATCTTTCAGAGTTATTGTCTGAATCCCGATATACATGATAAAAGGTACAACTTCCTTAAGTTTTGTCCATGAGTGTATCTTTCAGAGTTATTGTCTGAATCCCAATATACATGCTAAAAGGTATGTCATTTACTTAGTGACCTTCTGTTTCCAGTAAAACGCTATATTCCACAACAGAGAATACTCTTTTTTATAAAAAGGACGTACCTGGATCTGTAAAGAAAAAGTATATATATTTTTTCTCAAAATATTTTGAGAGATTACTCCCTCTTTATCAATTTATTGTACACTAAACTTAATTTTTGTATTTTTTTTAGAGAAAACCATACCGCTTGAAATCTTTTGACTTAATAAAAAACGTATTGTACAGAATCAACGCTATTCCAAAGAACAGAACCCCTGTAAAATCTCCTGATTTAGCCCCGATGGATTTTTGCATTTTTGGATGCCTTAAAAGAGCACTTGGAAAGAGACACCCTAGGACAATTGAAGGTCTCTGGAAAGTGGTAAAGGAAGAATGGGATCTTTTGAGTATGACCATTATCAGAAAGTGTCTGCTATCGTGGAAAATCAGGTGCCGTTCTGTAAATAAACAAAAAGGCTTTCAAATAGAACATTTGAAAATTTTCAACTATGGTGTTAATTTTTAATATTTTATAATAAAACTTGTTTCCTATAAGTGTGAACACCCTCTGTAATTATCCTGATTGCTATACAATGGTTATCATGAACTGTGCCACACGTACCTGGAATATGTAACACAACACATATGCAAATAAAGCAGCCGATGTTTACTGTGTAACCTACAGAATGTGGTATATGTATTCAGTAATCCCATAAAGTAAAATGAGAGATATATGTAAATTTCGACAAATTACAAAAAAATCATAAAACGCCGTAATTCTTTAAATTTGATTGATTTAAAGGAAGCTTTCGGAAAATCCCTTCTTCATCTAACTAAAACATATAAATATGATAATATAGAGATATAATCTCTCTCTCTATTACCTTGTTTATTATTTTTTTTAGTTAGATGAAAAAGTGGCTTGCCCGAAAGCTTCCTTTAATCAAGACAATAAAATGAGTTCTGTGGCGTCTAATGCCTTTATCTCGCTCAATTACCATATTTATACGTTTTAGTTAGCTGAAGAAGATATTTTCCGAAAGCTTCTCCATTAATCAAGTTAATAAAATGAGTTGTGGCGTCCAATGCTTCTATCTTTCTCAATTATCTCATTTACATACGTTTTAATTAGATGAAGAAGGGCTTGCTCGAAAGCTTTCTTTAATAAAGTCGATAATAAGTTGTGACGTCTAATGATTTTGTCTCACTTTATTACATTGTTTATACGTTTTAGTTAGCTGAAAAAGGGATTTTCCGAAAGCTTTCTTTAATAAAGTCGATAATAAGTTGTGACATCTAATGCTTTTGTCTCACTTTATTACATTGTTTATACGTTTTAGTTAGCTGAAAAAGGGATTCTCCGAAAGCTTTCTTTAATAAAGTCGATAATAAGTTGTGAAGTCTAATGATTTTGTCTCACTTTATTACATTGCTTATACGTTTTAGTTGAAGAAGGGCTTTTCCGAAAGCTTTCTTTAATCAAGTCGATAATAAGTTGTGACGTCTAATGATTTTGTCTCACTTTATTACATTATTTATACGTTTAGTTAGCTGAAAAGGGGATTTTCCGAAAGCTTCCTTTAAATAAGTGAATAAAGAGTTGAGTCTTTTTATGCTTTTGTAATAAACGAGAGATGTTACACATCACATCTACAGAATGGTTCTGTGACGACGTTAGACATTCTACGCCATCTACACTGAGTCATCGTCTGTCTTCATGAGAAACACGACCTGAACTGCTGGCTTCAAATCGATCCAATGATGTCGATCTTTGGTGAGTTTGGAGTTAACTTCCTGGCTTTCCCATTTTGGTGTGAACAAGCTTGCCTTCATCTTGATGCAAATAACTTTATATTATTATTATTATCCTTAGTACGCGTTGTACAGGCCATGATAATCATAGTGGGTAGAAGTTGGCAACTAATTTTACTGTAAGTACACCACATGTATACACATGTGAAAATCAGTTCGACTTTGCACTTACAAATGTGCCAGAGCCCTGTTTGGTTACTTACACTACTATCACTACTTACTACTTACTCACTACTTACTAAGATCAAAGTGTAGTATCCCTAGTAAACGTAGTACAGGCCATGATAATCATGGTGGGTAGAAGTTGGCAACAGCTTTTACTGTAAATGCAGCTACATGTTTACACATGTGAAAAGCAGTTCGACTTTTGCACTTACAAATGTACCAGACCACCGTTTAGTTACTTGCAATCGCTTGTGGGGTTGGATTTTTACAAGTATCGGAAGCCATTAGAGCATTTTTATTAATTAAAAAAAGTGCTCAATGCGTGATATAATCCCGGGTCGTAGAGGTAAAAAAAAACCAACGGTTAAGACCATCCTTCCACCGAACCCATCCTGATGTAAAGATGAAACTGCTTAATTAATGGACACATTTAAGACAACGATTGACCTACGAAGTTAGTCAGTACTTTGGTTTGATGATGGTAACAACGCTGTTACCGAAACGTCACACATTATTCGACTATTTGGATTTGGTCTTATTACCTTCAGTCTTTAATCTCTAATCCAAATTGTGTACCCAATTACCATTCAATATACACTCATGGACAAAACTTAAGGAAGTTGTACCTTTTAGCATGTATATCGGGGTTCAGACAATAATTCTGAAAGATATTACAGTGACCTTTATTGAAGATACACGAAATAACCAAGTGTAAACAAATTGCCTGTGCTTTCTTAAAAAAAAAAAAAAAAAGAGAGACGATCGACGACATCAAAGACTTTCACTTTCTTAAGTATTGTCCATGAGTATGTATATATATTAATTTAACTAGTGTCCTGCTGTATGATTCATTCAATATTACCACCACTACGTGTGTATTGTACTGGAGTGTTAAAAAAAAAACGCATACAGTTTTATTAAAACCACCGGTCTTATATAGATTCACCACAGGAAGAAATCATAGATAGAGCTCCTATACTCCAGCCAGCGCAGAGCCCAACAGCCTCCAGGTCCGACTCATGTCTAGTGGCCACAGAATCAAAATGCGCATTATTTCAATGCATAAGGTTCTTACAGTTTATTGTTTAAATCATTTTAAATTTATTTTCAAATGTTTTAATAGATACATATATTTTTACATTTATCTCTTTATGAGTTATTAATGAATTATTTTTATGTACTTATTACAATTTTTTAAATATAAGATAGAACTTTTTCCTTTTATATTTTAAGATATTTTACATTTTTGATTGCATTTTTATAATAATTTTTTCATGCACAAATTTCTCCCACCTACTCTGTATTTAAATTGATTTCAACTGTGATATTATAACACTATGCGGCGCTGAGTTTGTGTATACAAAAATGTAATGCCTCGATAAAGGTTGGCGTTCAGCCAGCCGAAATATTGGCAAAATAAATATTTTATTAAATCCAATATATGCCTTTTATTATTAAATATTTAAAAAGAGAATTGTATTTTTTTAGTATAAGTATATGTTAAATATAGGCGAATTTCGAATATAAAAATATAAAAGTTTTATAAATCGACAATTTACATAGTGTAGTGCATTAGTTTTAAAAACATTCTTTAATTTCGAGGGTTAGTACTCCTGGTCGTCTGGTCATCTTAACAAAATACCGTTTTACCCATAACTGGAACACTTCCTCCTCGTTTTTTTTTTTATATTATACCAATTACACATGGTACAGTCCATGATAATCATGGTGGGTAGTTATATTGACTGCCTTTACTGTAAGTACACTACATGTCTACACATGTTAAAAGCAGTTCGACATTTTTCCCATATTAGTGTGCCAGAACCCCTTTTGGTTACTTGCACTCACTGGTGGGGTTGGACTTTTACAAGAATCAGGGGTCTTTGGAGCCTTCTTTTTTAATTAGAACAAAATGACCCAATGCGGGATTCGAATCCAGCTCGTAGTGGTAAAAAAAAAAAACGGTTTAGACTACCCTTCCACGGACACCCTCCTGATGTAAAGATAAAACTGCTAATTGCTTAATTAAAGAACACATTTAAGACAACGTTAATCTCCCTATTGAGCTCACACTTGAAAAAATGGGGAAAATAGTAGAAAAGTGAATTTGTGCTTGGATCAGGTAGACAAATTATGTGGCACTTAGTTTGTTGTTGACACACTTTGAAATGTTATAACACCTTAATAAAGGTTGGCGTTCAGCCAACTGAAATATTGGTAAAATAAATGATATTTTGATCCAAGAGGTGTAGTAGGTATTTTTACATATTTACACTTGAAACTAATTGATATAAACCTGATTGATATGTTTCAAGTTCTGTAATTATTTTAAGAATCTTCCAAAGAGAAGATTGTGAGGTGTCAATTTGAGTCTATCATTGCGACACCCAGCTTGACACCGGATCCTGGTGTAATTCAAACCACCTTCTACAAGTTTGGATGTTCCACCAAAATCTATTTCTGAATCCTTCATCATTCTTTAAACCATTTATCTTCTGAAGGCCGTAGATGCATTCGTCAACGTTGAAATATTTTTTTAGTTTGATCTGGTGTTTTTTAGGTATAACTCTCTATCTCTCTCTCGACCTGATTTCATTATTCTGTATCACGCTTTGCTTATTTAGAGGTATTTTTTAAGAGTAGCGTTTAAAATGATAAAATAGAACATAGACATTTTTTTTTTGACAATTTAAACAATTATATTGATTACTCTAATTAATTGTTACAAAGGTGGGAAAAATATATAATAAAAATGTAAATAAAGGGTAGATAAAATGTAGGTGAATATATATAGTTGTGTATGTGTACAAATTTCTTCAGCAAGGAAGGTTTCCCCACCTTGAGAGAGTTCTCCTCCAGACAACTTAAATAGAACATAGAACACAACAATTTATCCAGGAGTGTATCTCGGATTTAAAGATTCAAAAATATATATTAGTACTAATTTTTATCGATAGGTGGAGCTAAGTTGGTAATAATTTGATCAATTATATAGATAGATTATTCTAAAAATATCGAAATTCATAAGATTCAACATTCAAATTTAAAAACGACATATCTTGGATCGAGAATAAACTGGGTTTGTTGTTTGATATTTCAGCGATCAGAATGTTGTCTTTTTCAGAAACTTCTTTGAATATAACACTGTTCATGTGAAAGTCCTTTTCCCCGAAGCTCCGGACCACCCAACTTCTTTGTTGTTGTTGTCGAGTCCAATGAAGAGTCTCAGATGTCTCCATGCATCTCTATCACAGCAGCAGCAATGTCCACTATCTTGGGTGTGTAAAGCTGCTGCTCTGGGTCTATGTCAATTTTCTGCAAGGCTGCGGCCATTGCTAGATATGAGAATATGTGAGTAGGTGTTAGTTCCACACCAGGACAGTTGTTGCATGCTCTATAGGTTCTTGTGCCATCTGGAGGTATTGTCATTCCTTTATAGTGTTTTGTTCTAAGTCTTGTTATAGATTTCGTCAGTTTTCTCTCAGAGTTTATTTCACATATTTGATATTTTCTTATTTTTTGTTTAATTATCTTGTATTTTTCCAAAGCATCAGCACCTAACTTCTTTGAATATAACAAAAGTTAACGAGATTAACCTTTTATTCTTGAAGAAATTCGTGAAAAAGACAACGTTCCTATTTTCGAAATATCAAACAATGAACCAGTTATTCTTTATCCAACTTGTGGGTGCTCCTTATTTAAACTGTAGAGATAATATGGTAATTGGAAATTTGTCTAAATAACTTCACCAACCGTTTTTTTAATTGTTTATTTATAAACATTTCGATGGCTTTATGTGTATCCTTCCTCAGGTGAATGATTTCTTGAATTCTAGTTTCCATTTCTATTTTTATAAGTTATAATTAGTGTTCAAGAACTAATTATTCTTTTGATGGTTATTGTGTTAGTCGAAATAGTCAAGAACGTCTGACACAGATATATTCCCTATTTTAATATTTTACATGATAAGACCTGTGTGTCTTAATAAAGGTTTTGTGTGTGTGTGTGTATTTGACATGATGCCTAAACAGCTTTTTAAATTTTATTTTGCGGAAGACCATTGCTCGATACATTAAAAACCTTTAATTTATGTATATATTTCTTTTTTATTTATTATTATTATACCATTTTTCTTTCAGATATATATATATATGCAATATTACATATATAACAAATATATAAGAAGAGAAAATATTTAAGCACGAAAGTTTCTTTTACACACAAAACAAACTTCTACTGGCTTTACTGCGATGAAAAATATATTGGGAGGTATTGTGGCTGATCAGTGGAGAACCCTCCCAGCAGTTTCGCCAATTTAATCTACCAAACCGCACTTTTCTTAGAGCTCTAATACTGTATTGGACGATTCTGCTTATATATGCTACACTGAAGGGTGGAATCTTAAAGATGACATTCAGGTAAACTATGGACATAAGCTTTTGGGACAGTAGAATTACGTATATAATATTCATCCTATATAGCAATTTGCATATTTTTTATAGAGAGAGATAGTAATGATATTCTAAGATCACATTGAATTCTTTCATCATTTCTCTTGATAAAAGTGACAGCGAGTGAAAACAACGTTGCAATGCACGCTGAAAAACTTGGTTGATTTTCCTTTCTTAATTCATTCTTTCTACAGAAAACTTTCTAACTAACAAATGGTTTTATAAATTTCATATGTGATTTTACTACAAATTTTCCTTAATATATCGTTTTTCCGTCTATGTTCTTATGCAGTAGAACTGCCTCTCTTTAAAGGACAACACCTAGTTGCAGAGACAAAGTGTCCTTTAGAGAGAGGTATCTTCTTACTGGAGAGTTGCTAAAGAGTAAAAATGGTAATTTTTGTCAATAATAACTGTCCTTGTAGAGAGGTGTCCTCTTACAAGAGAGTTGTTATATTATAAAAATGTCATTTTGGGACTGAAAACTGATCTTTATAGGGAAGTGTCCTCTTTACTGGAAAGCTTCTAAATAGTAACAAAAAATATCATCTTGAAGTTGAAAATTGTCCTTTTTAGAGAGGTGTTCTCTTACCAATCTAGTTAAAATGGTAATTTTGGTAATGAAAACTGTCCTTTGTAGAGAAGTATCCTCTTACCGGAGAGTTACTAAATAGCATAAAAATGTCATTTTAGAGTTGAAAAATGTCCTTTGTAGAGAGGTGTCCTCTTACCGGAGAGTTGCTGAATAGTGGAAAAATGTCATTTTGGGGTTGAAAACTGTCCTTTGTAGAGAAGTGTCCTCTTATAGGATGGTTGCTAAATAGTAAACAAAAATGTCATTTTAGAGTTGAAAACTGTCCTTTGTAGAGAGGTGTTATCTTACCGGAGAGTTACAAATCTAGTAAAAATGGCAATTTTGGTGATGAAAACTATCCGTTATAGAGAGATGTTCTCTAGTGGGAGTGTTCTCTCATGGTAGTTGTCTACTGTATCTTCATAGGACAAAATGAAACTCTTTTTCCCACCCTAAGCTTGGGTCAAAAAAAAAATAAATATAGCTCCTTTATCTTTATTACGTTTTATCAAGATTATCACGGGGCTTTCACTGGAGTTTCCCAGATAGTTGACGTTCCTGGAACACGGATCCTCCATATGTACAAGTACATTACCTGTACATATACATATTTGTACATATGCGAGAAAATAATAGGAAAAAAACGGTACAGCCTGCTATACGCTGACGAGCGCCAACAGCGCGAAACGCGTTCGTGGATGGCTTTTCTTGATTTATCAAGAAATTGGGTTGGCCAAATATCAGGGAACAGGTTAAATCAATGTTTAGTTGATTTCTTTTCATCTAGATGGCGCTCTGCCTTCTGAAAAGCACATGTGCTAGTGGTCAGGATATGCCTTCTTTATTTTTAATATACATGTTATATTAAAATATTATTTTATTAAATATATATATATATGATATTTTCTGCTTGATTTTGATTATCTTGAGGATTATGCTATGGTAATGCAGTCGTGGTTAAAATCTTGAAATAATAAAAATAGTGAAGATTAGAAATAGCTTTAATTGAGCTTATTGAATAAATAAAAACATAATTTTATAAAAGTACTGCCTGGCTTAAGACGTAAGAATAAAAAAATAAACTTATTTACAAAAAGTTTGAGAGCCGGCCATCGGGAAACAACAACAAATGGTTATATTAACAGAAAGCGCGAACTCTGGCGGTCGACTTAACAGAATATTTGAATCTATGAAATATATTTAAAATAAAATAACATTTTTAAATAATACCTTCATATAACATACATATATATATACAGGATAGCCCATTAATCCCGAACCCTTTTTTTTTAATTGAAATTTAACGTATTTAGGAAATAACATTAGCGCTCTATATAATTTGATATAATATTTTGTAAAGGTAAAAAAAAAAGAAACAACAAATTGTTTCCTTGAAGATAACAAATGGACAGAGCGATGACTGTGATAAGGAAAACTGTTTTAAATGAAAAGTATCAAAAGAGGAAGTTTTACTGCAAAGTTAAAACACGTAGCTCACACGTAAGCCGCGTTGAGCGTGCCTTATAATAAAAAAAGATGATTTGTAAACTATAAACAAGTTTGTTTATGTATAAAAATGATCAAATATCGGAACTTCCCATGTGTCCCTATGGTTAGTTGATTCACCAATGATCGTTCCATGTTCTCACATTAAAGGTTGTGTGTGTTGTGACAGGAATTGCCGTCGACATGGAACTGGTCCCTCTCAAAGGGCTCTCCCTGTTTCTTCTCTTCATCCTGACGTTCTTCTTCTGCGCCTTCCCCCTGTTCCTGGTGAAGAAGTTTGAAGCTCATCTCTCCGCTAATAGCAAGCGGATTGTAGATAGGGTCATCAGCTTCCTTAATTGTTTCGGCGGAGGAGTCTTCCTAGCAGCCTGTCTCCTCCATCTCTTCCCGGAGTCCGTGGAAGAGATGGAGAAAGTCCTCTCCTACAACGCCTCCGCCAATGCCTCGGATCATCATGGTCATAGTCATGAAGATGGAGAACACAAGAATTTCTGGCCTTATCTCGTCATGTCTCTTGGATTCCTCTTGGTACTCTTTGTGGAACAGGTAACAATGGCTTTATTAATTTAAGACCACTTGGATTTATTTATTTATTTCCTCTCAAATTTACAGTGTACCATTCGAGCATAAAGCTCACGAGTCACTTTGTCGTGGATGTTAGGCATCAAGAATTTCTAAAAAATGGCCTTTAGAACTGACTGGAAGGAAACAGTTCAGGTAGAGTGAAGTCCAGGTCTTTTATGTCTTGGATTGAGGTCTCCATCAAATTGGAACAATTCTTGTATAACTGGATTTTGGGAAGTAGAGAGTTTTAGATATAATTTCTGGGTCGAGGATATGTATATTTCTTCTATATTAGGCTGGTTTAAGTCCTGCTTTAAAATTGCATTTGATAGATTAAATAGGGCATTTACAGTACTTCTCAAACAAATTCTCATGAATGCATCTATTCTTTTCCTATCAGTCAAGGTTATGTATTTAAACCATACAGGCAATGCGTATGTTACTACATTATTGCTCTTCTGACCGTAGGTTGTCTAAAGTTGTACCTGGTAGTTTTGAAGACCATTTGTTAGTTGGAATTTGGTTTGAAAAAAAAAAAACAACTTCCAGCCAGCAATTTTCAAAAAGGATAATCTCCCTATTAACTATAGAAGACCAAACGCAACTCAGGAAGAAGAGATTATTTATATAAGAGGACAATGGTACAAGCTTTCTGACAAGACGTCCTTTTACGGGTCTTCTAAGGGCGTCTTTGCTACCAAAAGCTTGTACGATCATTTTCTTACGAGATATAAAAAATATAAAGAATCTTTTCTCCACGGCCTGTTTTTTCTTCAATTAATTTACATTGCTAATTAAGTTATATAGCGATTAATTTTAATTAAATAATGAAACAGGCTTAAGGAGTTGAGTTTATTTTTATAGTGCATTCTGAAGCTTTAGGAAATTTCTGCTTTTTGACAGGAGTACAAAATGAACAATAATATTCAATCTTAAATTCATTCTTGATCACTTGTCCCAAAGTTTGGAGACTTGGATACAACCAAGGAGATGTTGGTACTATCAGTGTTTACACTTGGTACATGTTGTCTTGATGTTGGCTGTAAACTTGAGGTTGTCCAGTCTTGAATCCATTCTTGATCACTTGTCCCAAAGTTTGGAGACTTGGATACAACCAAGGAGATGTTGGTACTATCAGTGTTTACACTTGGTACATGTTGTCTTGATGTTGGCTGTAAACTTGAGGTTGTCCAGTCTTGAATCCATTCTTGATCCCTTGTCCCAGAGTTTGGAGGCTTAGATACAACCAAGGAGATGTTGGTACTATCAGTGTTTACACTTGGTACATGTTGTCTTGATGTTGACTGTAAACTTGAGGTTGTCCAGTCTTGAATCCATTCTTGATCCCTTGTCCCAGAGTTTGGAGGCTTAGATACAACCAAGGAGATGTTGGTACTATCAGTGTTTACACTTGGTACATGTTGTCTTGATGTTGGCTGTAAACTTGAGGTTGTCCAGTCTTGAATCCATTCTTGATCCCTTGTCCCAGAGTTTGGAGGCTTAGATACAACCAAGGAGATGTTGGTACTATCAGTGTTTACACTTGGTACATGTTGTCTTGATGTTGACTGTAAACTTGAGGTTGTCCAGTCTTGAATCCATTCTTGATCACTTGTCCCAAAGTTTGGAAGCTTGGATACAATCAAGGAGATGTTGGTACTATCAGTGTTTACACTTGGTACATATTGTCTTGATGTCGGCTGTAAACTTGAGGTTGTCCAGTCTTGAATCCATTCTTGATCACTTGTCCCAAAGTTTGAAGGCTTGGATACAATCAAGGAGATGTTGGTACTATCAGTGTTTACACTTGGTACATGTTGTCTTGATGTTGGGTGTAAACTTGAGGTTGTCCAGTCTTGAATCCATTCTTGATCACTTGTCCCAAAGTTTGGAGACTTGGATACAACCAAGGAGATGTTGGTACTATCAGTGTTTACACTTGGTACATATTGTCTTGATGTCGGCTGTAAACTTGAGGTTGTCCAGTCTTGAATCCATTCTTGATCACTTGTCCCAAAGTTTGAAGGCTTGGATACAATCAAGGAGATGTTGGTACTATCAGTGTTTACACTTGGTACATGTTGTCTTGATGTTGGGTGTAAACTTGAGGTTGTCCAGTCTTGAATCCATTCTTGATCACTTGTCCCAAAGTTTGGAGACTTGGATACAACCAAGGAGATGTTGGTACTATCAGTGTTTACACTTGGTACATATTGTCTTGATGTCGGCTGTAAACTTGAGGTTGTCCAGTCTTGAATCCATTCTTGATCACTTGTCCCAAAGTTTGAAGGCTTAGATACAACCAAGGAGATGTTGGTACTATCAGTGTTCACACTTGGTACATGTTGTCTTGATGTTGGCTGTAAACTTGAGGTTGTCCAGTCTTGAATCCATTCTTGATCACTTGTCCCAAAGTTTGGAGGCTTAGATACAACCAAGGAGATGTTGGTACTATCAGTGTTTACACTTGGTACATATTGTCTTGATGTCGGCTGTAAACTTGAGGTTGTCCAGTCTTGAATCCATTCTTGATCACTTGTCCCAAAGTTTGAAGGCTTGGATACAATCAAGGAGATGTTGGTACTATCAGTGTTTACACTTGGTACATGTTGTCTTGATGTTGGCTGTAAACTTGAGGTTGTCCCGTCTTGAATCCATTCTTGATCACTTGTCCCAAAGTTTGGAGACTTGGATACAATCAAGGAGTTGTTGTTACTATCAGTGTTTACACTTGGTACATGTTGTCTTGATGTTGGCTGTAAACTTGAGGTTGTCCAGTCTTGAATCCATTCTTGATCACTTGTCCCAAAGTGTGGAGACTTGGATACAACCAATGAGATGTTGGTACTATCAGTGTTCACACTTGGTACATGTTGTCTTGATGTTGGCTGTAAACTTGAGGTTGTCCAGTCTTGAATCCATTCTTGATCACTTGTCCCAAAGTTTGGAGGCTTAGATACAACCAAGGAGATGTTGGTACTATCAGTGCTTACACTTGGTACATATTGTCTTGATGTCGGCTGTAAACTTGAGGTTGTCCAGTCTTGAATCCATTCTTGATCACTTGTCCCAAAGTTTGAAGGCTTGGATACAATCAAGGAGATGTTGGTACTATCAGTGTTTACACTTGGTACATGTTGTCTTGATGTTGGCTGTAAACTTGAGGTTGTCCAGTCTTGAATCCATTCTTGATCCCTTGTCCCAGAGTTTGGAGGCTTAGATACAACCAAGGAGATGTTGGTACTATCAGTGTTTACACTTGGTACATGTTGTCTTGATGTTGGCTGTAAACTTGAGGTTGTCCAGTCTTGAATCCATTCTTGATCACTTGTCCCAAAGTTTGGAGGCTTAGATACAACCAAGGAGATGTTGGTACTATCAGTGTTTACACTTGGTACATGTTGTCTTGATGTTGGCTGTAAACTTGAGGTTGTCCAGTCTTGAAACTTAAAAAAAAAATGCGACTATCCCATACTATTTAGACTTTGTAATCATTTCTGTTAATTTGTCTAATAATTAAACCAGTTGTGAGAGAGAGGATTTAACTACTTTCTATATATAAGACAATTTTACATATGTAACTGAATATTTTCACCTCTCCTTGATAAAGAGGATCCCTCGAAAGCTGGAAATATTTGGCTAAATCGATCGATTCCACAACCCCTCTCATAGAATATCATGAATTCGAAGCCATCCCTGTACTGATGAGGGCCATAGACCGAAATATTGGTATACAGGTTGTTAACTTTTGTCTGAATTTTCCTAAACTGGTGTTGTGGCTTATTCTTCATCATCACTATAACATTGTGTTCTGAGGAGATAAACCAAAAATGGATTGTTTTAATGAAACTTTAACTGGAGAGGTGCCTCTTTTGGTACTAAAATTCCATTCTCCTGCAACTTTATATTATATGCATATACATTCATGGACAAAACTTGAAGAAGTAGAAAGTATTTGATGTCGCCGTTCGTCCATTTTTTTTTTAAGAAGACAGAGGCAATTTTGTTCACACTTGTCTGAATCCTGATATACATGCTAAAAGGTACAACTTTCTTAAGTTTTGTCCAAGAGTGTATATTGGTTATCTCGTGTGTCTTCAATAAAGGTCACTGTAATATCTTTCAGAGTCATTGTCTGAATCCTGATATACATGCTAAAAGGTACAACTTTCTTAAGTTTTGTCCAAGAGTGTATATTGGTTATCTCGTGTGTCTTCAATAAAGGTCACTGTAATATCTTTCAGAGTCATTGTCTGAATCCTGATATACATGCTAAAAGGTACAACTTTCTTAAGTTTTGTCCAAGAGTGTATATTGGTTATCTCGTGTGTCTTCAATAAAGGTCACTGTAATATCTTTCAGAGTCATTGTCTGAATCCTGATATACATGCTAAAAGGTACAACTTCTTTTAAGTTTTTTCCATGAGTGTATGGAAGGGATTGTCCAATGTGCAAATAGACTTATATATGTAACAGAGATATTGTTCCCAGAGCACACACTGGGGATATCTCCACTTGTCGTTGATGGCCAATCACATGGGGGCGGTCCACAACGGTTACCATGACAACAGCCCCTGATTGGCTGTCCCCCCTAACCCTCGAATTAATTAGCCGGATGGGATTTGATTCATCATCATCATATCATCTTTCTTCATGCGGATTATTGCCCAGTGGGGTCGTCATGGGATCGTTGGACACGTGGCTTGGAACTGGCTGAGGTTGTCTGAATACTCTCTGATCTTCTTCTTTTTATTTCTTGACTCCACTCAATCATATTAGGGTATCAAGCTTGTAGAGCTTGAGACTTGACAACCATCATGACTGGGTGAAGTAGAATGCGTCTGCCTTTGTCATTAAGACTGGAAGCACTACTCAGTGGCAGGCCGACTTAGCTCCAAAAGAAATGGCCGCCTCTGACATGAGGAACAGACGCCATGTGTAGCTGCTCCTAACATGGAGTAAAAACGCTGCTCATCCTGTATCCCTGGATCAGGAGCCCTTACAGGGTACTATCAGCCGGGCCAGCTGAGCCCAGGTTTTTTAGTGAGCTTGTTACTGCTCCCCCTCCTCCTTTTTCATCCGGGCTTGGGACCGGCAAATGCGGAGTTTATCTAATAATTTTGACTCCATGATTTTATATATATTGTTACGAGTGATCAGTGAAAAAAAAACATAGAACTTATCATCATAACAAAAAATCCTGTCAATATAGTGGAAAATCAGATTTTATTATTATTATTATTATCCCTAGTACACGTAGTACAGGCCATGATAATCATGGTGGGTAGAATTTGGCGATTACCTTTACTGTAAGTGCACCACATGTCTAAAATGTGAAAAGCAGTTCGACTTTTGCACTTACAAATGTGACAAGAGCCCTGTTTGGTTACTTGCATTCGCTGGTGGGGTTGGACTTTTGCTAGAATCGGGGGCCTCATTAGAGAATCTTTTATTTAGAAAAAAGTGTCCAATCTGGGATTCGATCCCGAGTCGTAGCGGTCGAAAACCGACGGTTTAGACCAAACTTCCACCGACTCCCAAAATCAGATTTGACGCCAGAGAATACTGCTTCTAATGGATAGACAATTAAAATAATTTTAGTGACATCTTGTCAATACCTGCAAAAGCGTACAGTCTTCACTATTTTAAAAAGATAAATACAGTTAAACTTGTCTATAGCGCCCCATCTAAATAGCGCCTCCCTCTCTATAACGCCCGATTTTAAATACGTAGTACGATGCGATTTACATTAAAAGTGACCTGTCTATAGCACCCTATTTTGGTGAGTCCCAAGAGGGGGCGCTATAGACAGGTTTAACTGTATATATATATGCATGATACTATGTACAATGAATATGGTGCCTCTACCACCGTTGCAGAGTTTAGATAGATGTTTTAGGATTCTGTATATCCATGTCTATCAGAAGCGTTATCCGCTGAAGTCTGTTTCCAAGAAATTCATGAGAAAGGTTAATGAGCTTCTGTAATAGTGGAGAAAATTGCATCCGTTATAACTAATAAGGCCTGGTCTATTCTTTTACCAACAAATTTTATTTATCCTGCGTACACTATTCGCTTTATGTGTACTGTACACGCCACGCCTTACTCAAACTATCTACAAAGGTTTATGATACAAGGTTATATCGAATATACGTATATGTTATATACTTAATATATGGTTATATACTTATATTATAATATAATACACTGCGGCCTGTGATTGCAAAACGACACTTGAAGTTACACCGCATGAGTTTCTTTTCAATGAAAAATCAAAATTTTATTTCAAGGTGAAATATTGACTATTTCTAAACTTTTTGGATGAGGTATGAACGGGTGAATTATGAAGAGTAATGGTGAACGGAAAAATAAAAGTGTCCAGGGATGGGAATATATACTTATATGTGACATGGTTGTTCTATATGGTGTAAGATTCATATACAGATAAATATGTAATAGATAGAATCCTATTAACTGAGGCAACTCAGTCTATACCTTTCATTTTTATCTTCACTTATTTTATATATCTCTCTTACGAGATAAATATATTCATTGATGTTATCATTGTGTGTAAAATAAAGATACATTTCCAATACAATAGAGGTAACGATATATCGTTCTGTGTTTAGGTGACACTATCGTTCAAGAAGGACCATGACCACGACGAATCTCGACGCGAGATGCGCTCGGCCTCCGTGTCAGTACGAGCCATCGCCACCAGCATCAGTCTGAGCAAGGAAGAAGCCGCCAACCTCGAGATCAGTCTGGAAGAGAAAGAGAGTAATGTCGGCCATTCCCATCTACCTCAGAATGGCAGCGTCTTAGGTTCCATCATGCTTGTCCTCGCTCTTTCCCTGCATTCCATCTTCGAAGGCATGGCTATTGGATTTGAGGAGAGTCCTGGATCAGTAGCACATCTCCTCTGTGCAGTTCTGATCCATAAATGTATCATAGCTTTTACCTTGGGACTTAATCTTATCCAGACTTCCTTCAGATGGACAATTGTTCTTCTATGCAACTTTATCTTTTCTGTCATGTCCCCTCTGGGAGTGGCCATTGCTATGGTAGTGACAACGGTACATGATAAGGAAGAGCGGTATCTGGTGACTCCTGTCCTGCAAGCTCTGGCTAGCGGTACATTCCTCTATGTCACCTTCTTCGAAATTCTGCCCCATGAGATCAACAGCAATCGAGATCGTATTCTGAAGCAGTTCTTCCTCAACCTCGGCTACGCTGCTATGGCTCTACTCATCTACTTCTTTCCTGCGTAGTGTAGATTCCTGAACTCATCTTGTTTTGTAATAATTTTTATTGTAGTTATCACGCGCTATTGGCGAATAAACCTGTGTGGAACGCCTGATTGTCTCTCCTTTTCGGTTCCAAAATCACTTTATTAGGTACCGCTCAAAAAGAGAAACCTAGTTTATGATAATTGAAACAACGAATATGAAGGTTATTCACATATTAAACAAAATGTTAACGCGGGATTCAATCCCGGTTCATGACTGTCGGGAATCGAGGGTTTTACCCACTCGTTCACCGACGTCTCTCCTTTTATCATTGAAAACACTCTAGACCAAGCATGTCAAACTCAAATCCTAACACGGGCCAAATAAAAAAGTAATAAGATTATGTGGGCCGCAAAAAAAGAAAACAAGTAATTAATTTTTTATAGTAACATTTATGTAGGTTTATTTTAACTTACCAGACACAGAATAACTGCACAAATTATTGAACGTAACTTTAAAAAAAAAAAAAATCTAGTACTACGAAAGAATATTTTTTTTTAAACTTTAAGGCACACAATACTTATGGCGATGTACATACGTTATGTATGTAGGTATAATATTATCAAAACTTACGACTTATGTATGGCGACCAGTGGTTCGTTATTAATAAATAAATTATGTATAATTACAATTTTTTAAAATTAGGCTACAAATTTTTATTATTATTATTTTTTTTTTTATATAAAAAAAATTATTGAAATATATTGTCTGGTGGGCCTCAAATTTATTCGTTGTGGGCGCCTCGAGTTTGACATGCTTGCTCTAGACAATTTTCTTTCCTGTTTTAAACGCCATTTACCAGATTGGATATTTTTGCTTCATCAATATTACTTTAATCTGAGTCTATTACATATAGTATTATATATTATTAGAGAGTGGTAACAGAGTACTAGTGAGTACAATGGGAATTCTTCAATATATTATTATTTAACTATATTTAATAATTATGCAAATTTAACTGCTAGCAGACTTATTTGCATATTCTGGGGTTTGAAATGGTAAAGAAATTGTCCTTTCCAGATATAACTAACTCTATTTCTTATCAAATATGTATTCAGATTGATCGAAAAGCTTTGGAAACTCGTGGGGAACCTAGCGGGATATTTGCATAAGCATCGTTATCTGTATAATTTACATATTACGGAATTTTTACATGAGGATAGTGACTCCTTCCAGAGCTAACTAACTATATGCCCTGTCAAAGAATCACCTATATTGATCGAATGTTTCGGCAACTTATGCAGAACTAGCGGGATATTTGCATAAGCATCGTTATCTGTCTAATTTACATATTCCGGAATTTTTACATGAGAATAGTGACTATTTCAAAGACCTAACTATATGTCCTGTCAAATAATCACCTATATTGATCGAATGTTTCGGCAACTTATGCGAAGCTAGCGGGATATTTTTGCATAAGCCTGTTATCAGTTTAATTTACATATTTCTAAGTTAAAATGAACACAGTAGCTCCTTTCTGACATAACTCTATATGGTGTCAAAATTCCATTCGGATAGACAAAATATTGAGGCAACGTAAGCAGGGGAAAAAAACACAAAAACACTTCTCTCTCTCTTTTTTTTTTTTTTTTTGTTAAATGAGCAATCTTTTTTTCAACTTAATGTTTTCAAAGGATTATTATTACTTACTCTTTTTATATTTAATTACCATTTAAAAATATATATAATGTTTCTAATATTATATAATTTGTATTATAGGCTTAAGAATTAAACTTTTTTAGCAGCCAATGGTAAACTCGGGAATAATGGGTTAAACTTGTTAACTCCTATAAGAATGGTCGTCTGTAATCTTTGGTATTAGAAGGCATTCACCTTATTTGCATATAGGCTGTAAGGGTAGGTTGACCAATGGGAGCAGACAATATTGCCACGTGGAAAATTAGGGAAGACCAACTTCGGGATGAGACAATAATTTATTTCAGGCAAGAACAAACTATGAGTGAAAAACAAAAGATAAGCAAAAGAGGGAAGTGTACAGAGTATAGTAAAATATAAACATAAAAAATAATACATTATAAAGGACTGCGGCGTATGATTATAAAACAACACTTAAAGTTTCACCGCATAAGTTTCTTTTCTGTGAAAAATCAATATTTATTTCAAAGAGAAATATTTACTATTTCTAACTTTTTTGGATGAAGTATGAAAGGGTGAAAATATGAAGAGTAATGGCGAACGGAAAAATAAAAGTGTCCAGGGGCACAGAAAAGAAACTTATGCGGTGAAACTTTAAGTGTTGTTTTATAAAAAATAATACTCTGCTAATAAAATAATAAATACTTTGTTACAATATATATAAAGTAAACTAATTATTAATTAATGTTATATTGTTATGTAGAGAAATGAGAAAAGATACGCAAAAATTGCGGAAGGATGATATTCATGTACCAAAAGAGGTACTTCTCCCTTTAAAAAATGTATTAAAGCAATATATTCTTATATGTTTATCAATTACTACAGAACGTACTGTTGGTAATAAAGAATGGTATATAGGTTGGTGCTTTGTCCGAATTCTCTAAAACTGGTGTTATGATTATGGTTTGTTCAGATTTTGATCTTCTGGTGTTGTGGCTCATTTGCTATCACAAACTCTACGTTTTGTACTGCGGTGATTCCCTAAAATGTACTGTTTTAATGTATTTTTAAAGGGAGAGGTATACTTTTTGTTACACATTTCTATTTATTGTAAATGGAAGGAGAATGCTATTAAAATGTTCGAAAATAAGGACCTCTCCCTTTAAAAAAGGGAATTAAAACAATGCATCGTTTTCAATATAATGTATTTTTGTAGGTTTCTGTGTGCTGAACGCCTGGTTATTACACACACACACGCATACAATACATACACACATACACAAACACATACAGAACACACAACACACATACACACACGCACACAGAACACACCCTGGTCCCTGGTTCGAACACGCTTTTCGCTATCTTTTTATTTTCTCTAATTATTTTTGTGATCTCTTCCTCATTTTGTAAATATTGACTGAGTTGTCAATAAATTTGTTTTAATTGTCAATTGTCACACAGAACACACAACACATACAGCACAGAACACACTCTCCCGCCTGAAAACAAGATTATTCTCGCCAAATTCCTCAACCCTATCATCGAACATGATAGGGACTTCTGGTTTGGCGTGTCCCTGTATGAATTTAAGGAGGCTTTAGGCTCCTGATAGGATCCAGGCGTCCCTTCGGTAAAGGCCTCGTCTGATGTATATATTTTCTATACTATTCTAAACTTTGTAAACTTTCTTTTGACCGTTGACTAGATGTCAATAACTGTTTTTAATTGTCAAATTGTCACACAGAACACACACACAAAACACACAACACACACAAAACACACACGCACAATGAATATATAAGCCACACAATTCCACAAAAGACTATAAATATACTGTAGAGGAAAGATAAGAAAGTGACAATTTACAATTAAAAATACACCTATCCCCCGATTTACACGGTAGATACGTTCCTGAGAAAAACGTGTAAATCGGGGGATAGGTGTACAGAGAAATAAAAATAAAATGCATTGACAGGTTAAATATATGTAGTCAGCACATAAGCTCGGGATTCCTCGTGAGATGTGTACACAGCGCATGTGTTCAATCACAGTAGCATTTAGTATAGTGCGATAAAAACAACAACAAAAAAAAACTTATTTGGAAAACCGTGTAAAAGCGAAAACGTGTAAAACAGGGGGATAGGTGTGATTTATTGATATCGTAATCAATGATTACAAAAAAAGAAAGAACAAGAAAGTGTGTGAATCCCCACATTGTCAAAATGTCACCACACTGGTCAGTGAATGTCCAGCAGCAGGTTGGTCACTCCCCCCTCAGTACAAATTAGCTGCCAGTGGTCATCCACCCCCGACACGAGAGTGGACAATGGTCAGCCAATACTTCCGGTGACCAAATGACCTCTAAACTGACCGTGGCCAGTCACTAAATCTTCCCCCCACTCTAATTTACTTTGGTGACCAGGGACATGTACCACCCCCATACAGCTCAGCTCTCCCCCTCACCACAGGGGGAGGTCTCTTTGTCCGTACTGTCACGGCTGGTTGTCCAGATAGATCACCCAGCTCGTGATCCATTGATTTGTCACAATCTTTGACTATTTATAAGTGATCTAAACCATTGTGGTTTACGAGACCGCTATGACCCGGGATTAAATCCCGCATTAGACACTTTTTTCTAATTAAAAAAAAAAAAAAAGAAGTTCCAATGTGGCCCCGATTCTTGCTAAAATTCCAACCCCACTAGCGAGGAGTGTAAGTAACCAAACGGGGCTTTGGGACATTTGTAAGTGTAAAAGTCGAACTGCTTTTCACATGTATATACATGTGGTGTACTTCAAGGAGAGAGTATGCTTCTAGAATCCTTATCTGTCTGCCAAGACATACATCTATAAGTACTTCCTCGGTGTGGAACTGAGGAGTGAAGACCTTGTCTGGAGGAGAACTCTCTCAAGGTGGGGAAGTCTTCCTTGCTGAATAAATTTGTACACATACACAACTATATATATTCCCCTACATTTTATCTACCCTTTATTTACTATCTTAATATATATTGTTTCCACCTTTGTGACAATTGATTATATATATAGAAGAATCAATATAATTGTTTAAAATGTCTAGAATCCTTATCTTTGACATTGTTTAATACAGTTAAACCTGTCTATAGAGCCCCCTTTTGGGACTCACCAAATTGGGTGCTATAGAGAGGGGGTGCTATAGACAGGCAAATTAAAAATTTTATTGATTCTTTCAATCAAATTTTACAAAGGAGTGCTATTGGGTGCTATAGAGAAGGGGTGCTATAGACAAGTCACTTTTAATGTGAAATATTTACATTTTATTGTTTAAAATCGGGCGCTATAGAGAGGAAGGCGCTATTTAGAGGGAGCGCTAAACACAGGTTTAACTGTATTTTAAAAAAGTACTCATTTCTTGTCCTCGTTATAATCTTTGGTCATCAAAAAAAGACAAAGCAGGTACGCGTTTCGGGCTGTTGGTCTTCGTCAGCGTGTTGCAGGCTGTAAATTTATAGTAACGTTTATGTATTATGTGGCTCATTCTTTTATCATTACTAGTAAAGTTTATGCAATATAGCTCATTCTTTTATCATTACTAGTAAAGATTTACTGGGGTGATGTACAGTGCCATAGTTCTGATGTATAATTAAAGGGAGAGATGTTTCATTTGGTATATGAATATCATCTTCTCGCAACTTGTTGTGATATGTTAAATAACATATGTTACGTATTATATTTATTATATATTGTTGACTATGCAAAATCATGCAATTTGTCAATTGTTTTAAAAAAAAAAACTTATGTAAATTATTTCCTTTTTATCTCTATCTTGTATAAAAGGAGATTACTAGATTGAATAAACATTCAGTTCAACTTGTAAGTCGGAGCGAGTCTTGTTCAGATAACACATAAACTTTACAACACAACTTTATGTTGAAATCATGTCTGAAATCCGGCTCTTATCGCTCCACCAGCTTAAACATCTGTTTGCTGAATTCGGCAGATTTCACAACCCCTCTCGTAGGATGTTAGAAAATCGAAGCCGTCCCTGTACTGATGAAGGCCATAGCCTGACACCATGGTATAGAGGAGATTGTTGGTTTGTTGTCTGTATTTTCCTAAACTGGTGTTGCAACTCACTATTTATTATCACTAGTAAAGTTTTACTAGACAATTTTGATAATTTAAACAATTTTATTGATTCTTTTAATCAAATTTTACAAAGGAGAAAAAAATAAAAGAGTAAAAGAGCATATAAAGTGTAGGGGAATATATATACAAATATCTTCAGCAAGGA